>PVJD01004807.1:0-128563 GCA_004026545.1 Mormoops blainvillei | reverse complement strand
GAGAGAAACAGAGACCACATTCATATCACTTTCCCTGTAGTATGTTGTTATGATTGTTCTATTTTATTATGGTTATTGTTGTTCATCTCTTTGTGTGCAAATTGATAAATGTAACTTTATCACAGGTATGTATATATAGAAAAAAAGCATGGAATGTATAGGGTTCAATAGTCTCTGAGGTTTCACCTTCCCCTGGGGGTCCTGGGGCATATTCCCCATGGATATGGAAGGACTAAACAATACTAAAGAAGAAATACAATGATAGCTAATGTTTTAGAACTTTGAAGCATAGCTTTCGTAATTCACTTTGAAGAAAAAATATTTTTGGTGCCTCTGGCTTCTTTCCATTGCTGACTCAGTGACTTGAGCCTAACCAGTGTGTGACTGGGTTTTTATGTTCAGTACTTTCTGGAGGTCCCTGGGAAATACAGTTGTCCTGAGTTGAAATGGTTGGAGTTTAAAGAATCTGGTCTGTGTCTTTGTTAACTCCCTGCATTCAAGGGAACTGCAGGTGAAGGATAAATAGGCATTTTTAGGATATGATCAATCAACTCTTCTTAAAGTGAGTTCCTAAAATATTTTCTAAAGAGAATTAGTAACAGCATTGAGTTGCCAAGCAGTTTTGGGAAATACTATGTTTCTACACTGAGATTTTTTCCACCTCCCAATATCTCTTAGTATTTTGAGGGACTAGTGTTCCACAAACAGTTGAGAGTTCCTGGGATAGTGGTACTCAGGACAAGGCAATGTTTAAAGCATCAGAATAACAGAGCATGCTGTGTTTGGAGAATCACTGGTGATTATTCTGACCAGAGACTATGGCGAGACTATGGGACTAAAGGGTTGGCAGGAACTGATCTGAGCCAGACCATACAGCCTCAGTTTTTTAAATCTATTCTATCAGAAGTGGGGAGCCATTGAAGACTTTTAAAATGGAAAGTAGCATGGACACATTTGCATTTTTAAAAGAATGGGCATGAAAGGGTGAGACTATAGGGCAGAGTGTTTAATTCAAAGATGACTGCAGTAACAAAGTGAAAAATAATAAGAACGGGAATTGAGACCATGACTGGTATGGCTCAGTTGGTTGGAACATCTTCCCATACACCAAAAGGTCATGGGTTTGATTCCTGGTCAGGGAAAATCCTAGGTTGCTGATTCAATCCCCAGTCAGGGGACGTGAGGGAGGCAAACTATCCATGTTTCTCACATCAGTGTCTCTTTCTCTCCCTGAAAGTCAATGGACATATCCTTGAGTGAGGATTAAAAAGAAAAAAAGAATGTGAACTGAGGATAAGACCTTTGGGTAGAGAATGATAACAAGATGATAGTACCATTAACAAATAGAAAAGCTACCAAAAAAGAAATGTTTCATGATGGAAGATAAATGAATTTGGTTTTTTTTGTGGGGGGAGGGCTTGTTGGATTTGACGTCCCTGAATGGCATAGACAGATATTAAGGATGCAGTGGGAGAACCTGACTGATCTGCATCTGAGAGAGCAGTGTTAGCTGAACTGTTTGTAGATTTGGTGTTGGTGTTGTAGATACGTATTTCAAACTGTAAGCGGGGGAAAAGGAGGAGGGGAGAAAAGACATCGTTCTAATAAGAATGGTTTACCCACCTCAACTTACTTTAAATTTACTTCCAGGCTCTTCTGGTCTGAGTTTCTGAAAACTCATTTTTAACAATCACCTGAACCGGGGCAGCATTCCTTTAACAAATAAATGTCAAGAGCGCTGTGCTTATTCTGGCTCTCTGGCTGGTTGTGTATACATGCATTTGTGCACACCCACGCACTATAGTTTTTAATCAACTATTGACTTTTGCACTCTAAAGTCTAAGCAATGAAGACACAGAAATATTAGTATTAATCGAACTTTGGTCAGGACCAAAAGGAGCACTTTCCCTGAATATACAATAACCACCAAGATAAGTCCTGAACAACTTTTTTTTTTACTAAATGAGAACCATTGTAGATGCATATTCTTCAACTCCAGCACTTCCACCACATGACATTTCCCTGAAAAACTGGCTTTAGCTTGCCTTTCATGTGGAGATCAGAATTAAGTGTATTATCAAAATATTAAAAAATGATTCTCAGCAGTGATGAAGATTTCACTGGTGTCAGCAATGCAGACAGGGCGTACATGTGCACCATGCAGGGGAGGAAGCATGGTGCACCTTGAAATGGAAAAAAGTTTTATTATTTCTTTCCAAAAAAGACAGTAAACTTTACTAATATGGAATAGACAAGCGGATAGTCCTGTATATATATTTGGGCCCTGTTCAAAAATACTTTACTGATAAGGATTTGTGACTCGTGGGGTGGTAGATAGGAACACAGGCCCTGGAGTAGGACTGGCCAGATTCGAACCCTGACTCCACCGTGGAGTAACTACATGACCAAGGCAATTCACTGGACAATGCAATAATATGCCAACCTTGGGACAAAGGATGGAAATAATAAACAAAACATGCTTAGTACATAGTAATAATTCAGTAGTGCTAATGCCAGCAAATAAGGATATACATTCAGTGACTTTATATATATGAGTGATAAGGATAAATACATACAATTACAATTTTCTTTCTCAGACATCACCAGCTCCTCTCCAACAAAAGACCGAACAAGCACCTCTGTTTAGACCTCAGTTTTCTTGCCTGCTCAATGAGGCTTTTTCTGACTACCTGATCTAAAATACACTCACTATCTATTTCAACCACATCATTTTATTTGAATTTCTGCTATAGAATTAATCACTTGATTTAATTTTCATCGTTAAACTCCCTTCACTGGAATATAAGAATCTCCCTTTTCTCCACTATGTCATAATACCTTGATCAGGCCAGGCATAAAAGTGCTTAAAAAAATATTTGCTAAATTAATGAATTACTCTGCAAGGTTATAATGAAAGAACTAGAGAAAGGGAAGTAGATTCAAATATCCAGCTTAGGAAAAAAATATCCATTACTGCCCTCCCCTGCCCTACCCAGGCCCTGGACCAATGCATCCATACGTCAGTGACTCAGACCTCCAAACTGGTACAGTTTCAGTGTAGCCTCTTGCTCTCTTAGAACTGTCATCTCTCGTGACTGAGGATAAGCCCTGGCCACCTACACATCCCTGTTGGTACAACCTTCCTTTTCTGGTACTTCGTATTTCTCCCTTTCCCTCAGCCCTCCTGGCTGGATTGCTGCTACAGGCTGCTGTTGCTGGATCTGTATGATGTCAAATCTTGTCACAGTTGGGTCCCTTTTGAATACTAATTTGGATCACTGTCCCCAACCCTACCCAGGTCTGTACCTGGTTTAGTTCCCACAGTCTTTCTCTTTCTACCATCCCTTGCTGCTGAAATCCCAATATTCCTTACACTTCGACCCATAAGGTTTAGGACCATTAAAAAGACAAAAGGAACAGTAAGACTAGAATTTAGGACTGCCTTTGAGATGTATACAATGCAATGTAACTTTCAATGAACACTACTGCCTTGGATCTTTAGCTCTTAGATATAACAACCATTCTCTATTTTGGTTATTGTCATAGTATCCAGGACCACTTCATATATAGGTAGGTGCCCCAATAAATGCTACTCCAGGATGATAATCCTTATAAGCACAGAGTTGGGATGTCATTCTCATGATCTATTGCTATGTAAATAACCTCTGTAAAGCTTAGTGCCTTTAAATAGCAATCACTGATTTTACTCATAAATCTGCTACTTAGGTAGGGCTTGGTGGGAAAGCGTGTCTGTTCACACAGCATCAGCTGGGGAACCTTGGCTTCCTGAAGGTGCTGCATTCTAAGGACAAATGTCTTGAAAGACAGGAAGTGGAAGCTGCCAGAAACAGGCAGTGTCACTCTGTAGTACACTAGCCAAGTACTCCTAGAGCTGAGATTCAAGGCACTAGACATATCTCTTGATAGGTATACCATATATTAACAGTATTAATATTATCAAAGAATTTCAGGCCATGTCACCTTAGATATTCACCATTTTCATTTATTTAATTAAAATATATTAAAAAATCAAACAAGAACACATGTGGGTCAGACCATAGTAGAAATTAGAATACTATGCACAAAAGAAGCTATTTTTAAAAAATCACTTGAGACTTCCATCCGGTCAATGTGGAGGTGTACACAGACATGCTTCACCTCCTTGCACAGCCATAAGAAGGATTACAACTAACTCAAAACAAAAAATACTCAGAACTGCCAGGAAATCAAACTGTATGGAAGTCCAACAACCAAGGATTTAAAAAAGACACATTCATCCAGATAGGTAGGAGGGGCGGAGACAGGGAGCCATGGTAGAGAAGACATGGTGTGGTAGTGGTGAGGTCACGGCAACCAAGCAGCAGTGGTGACTGGCAGTCCCACATTAGCGATACCTGGGGAGCGAGCCCCAGGACAGACTGCACAGCCCTGGGTTCCAGGATCAGAAAAATAAAGTCTCATAACCCCTGGCTGTAAAAACCAGTGGGGTTTGGGGTGGTGGGAGAAACTGCAGGTCTCTCAGGAGAGTCCATTTAAAGGGCCCGCAGGGTCCTAGAACATACGCAAACCCACCCACTCTGGGAATCACCACCAGGGTAACAGCTAGAGGAACACCAGATGCCTAACTGAGTGGAAGGGAGACAAGTGCCAAACAAGCCTCCAGCAGTCAGGCAGTGACATGCTCCCTTTCTTACCCTTCCCCCACATACAAAGCCACAGAGCACTGAAGTAGGCTACCCTGCCCTGGTGATTACGTAAGACTCTGCCCCATACAACATAACAGGTGCACCAAGACAGGGAGTCAGAGCAGCTCTACCTAATCCACAGAAACAAGGACAGGGAGGCTGACAAACTGAGGGGACAAAGAATAAGGCTCAAAAGAAAGAAGAGAACAAAACTCCAGAAAAAGAACTAAGCAAAATAGAGAAAGCTAACCTGTGAGATGCAGAGTTTAAAACCCTGGTGATAAGGATGCTTAGAGGTTTCATTGAGTGTGGCAAAAGCATCAGGGAAGAAATGAAGCCTACACTAAGTGAAATAAAGAAAAATACACAGGGAACCAACAGTGAAGGGAAGGAAGCTAGGGTTCAAATCAACAAGTTGGAATACAAGGAAGAAATAAACAATCAACGAGAACAGAATGAAGAAACAACAATTTTTTAAAATGAGGAGAGAATTAGAAGACTCTGGACATCTCCAAACATGCCAACATCCAAATCATAGAGATGCAAGAAGAAGAGGAAGAGCAAGAAATTGAAAACTTATTTGAAAAAATAATGAAAGAAAATTCCCTAATTTGGTGAAGGAAATAGACATACAAGCTCTGGAAGCACAGAGAGTCCCAACTAAGTTGAATCCAAAGAGGACCACCCAAGACACTTTGTAATTAAATTACCAAAGGTTAAAGATAAAGAGGGTATCTTAAAAGCAGCAAGAGAAAAGCAGAGAGTTACCTACAAAGGAGTTCCCATGAGACTATCAGCTGATTTCTCAAAAGAAATTTTGCAGGCTAGAAGAGATTGGCAAAAAGTATTCAAAGTGATGTAAAGCAGGGACCTACAACCTAGGTTACTCTATCCAGCAAAGCTAACATTTAGAATGGAAGGGCAGATAAAGTGCTTCCCAAACAAGATAAAGCTTAAGGAGCTCATCATCAGCAAACCCTTATTATACGAAGTGTTAAAGGGACTTATGTAAGAAAAAGGTCAAAATTATGACCATTAAAATGACAACAAACTTACAACTATCAACAACTGAATCTAAAAAAACAAAAACAAAAGCAAACCACCAGAACAGAAACAGAATCATAGATATGGAGATCATCTGGTGGGTTATCATCAGGGAGGGGGAAGGAAGAGTAGAGGGTAAAAGGTACTGGGATTAAGAAGCATAATTAGTAGGTACAAAATAGACAGGGGGATATTAAAAACAGTATAGGAAGTGGAGAAACCAAAGAACTTATATGCGTGACCCGTGGACATGGACTAAAAGGGGGGACTACTGGATGGAAAGGGGGTACCTGGCAGAGTGGGGCAAAGGGTGGAAAAATTGGGACAACTGTAATAGCATAATCAATAAAATATACTTTAAAAATTTATTTACTCTGGAAAAGCTAGCACACATCATTTTGAGCCACTAGATATATCATTTAACCTACATGCTGTGAAATGTACCAAATCGGAAGTCAACTGAGGGTTACTCGAATATCTGAATATCTCAGAAAGTTAAATGAAACTACTAAAACATTATACCTTATTTTTGTTAACTCAAGCCTCTGAAAAAGAGCAAGAAATAAATAGCTAAACTATTTCCTGGAGTTAACATCTTTGTTCTAAAGCATTTCAATTTGGTCTTGTGGGCAACTTGGAAGATATTGTGAACTTTCTTTTGAAACTGAATTCCAGAGCAAAGTAATGTTTACTTTGTGTGGTGTAAATAGTAGTTGAGTGAAATGAAAATATATGCATTCAGTTAACTTTGGGATCTGATATTCTGAAATCAGAATGTTTAATCTTAGAGGAAAAAAAATTGCAAGAATAAGAAGATTCTAAAATTTCCACTGTTCATTGTATCTAAACTCTTCTATAAACAAAGCAGAAATTTTGATTTGGCAGATAATGCGACTACACTTTCCTCAACTTTTGTCCCCCATTTTGCCTAAATATTTTTTAGTTATTGGCTTTTTAAAAGATGCTCTAGAATTAGAGATGAAGAGCTGAAGGTACATGCTATTGCTAGTCAGCACCTGTGGTACTGACACATGAAAGATCTTCCCAATCTATTTTTATTTCCTTCCTCCTGAATAATTTGATTGCTCAAAAAATCACTTGCTTGACCTCTTCATGTCACTTTTCTATAAAATCAAAAAAGCTTGCTTATAGTCCCAAGGTGGGGGAAATGGTCTCTACTGGAAGGGATGACACTCAAAGATAAAGTCCATTAAACAGAGTGACCTGTGAGACTTCCAAATAATGCATTAGTGATATATTCTAAGATGTTGAAGTTCAAAATTCAAATTGATCCTTTTTACTGGTAGGTCTGTTCTTGGAAATTTATTTAGAGGAAAAACTGAAGTCAAATGCATTTTATGAATGATTCTGAAGAATTAATTTTTTCCCCCGGATGTAATTACTAGGAAAATCCCTCACTTCCCTGCTAGAAAACATCTCAGTTTCTTTAACTCTCACAAATAAAAAAGGCACCAGCACTGAAGTTCTGGAATTGCAATTAGTCAGCTGTTTAAGAAATAGTAAATCATATTGGAAATAAGACTGAACTTGGTTAGAAATCCTTGGTTAGATCCCAGCTTCTGCACTTACTAGCTGCGTGGGTCTCTGAGCAGTCTCTAAGTTCGAGCAACCTCTTTACTGTTTCAGTGTCCTCATTTGTAAAATAAGGAAAATATTACCCACTCTGGCATCCTGACAGAGTTTTGAGGTTAGATGCTATATCAAATATGCAAGTGTTTAATAAATTGCAAAGCATCCTATAAACAGAAAGTATTACCAATCATTTCAGAGGCTTTGGTGAAAACATATGGATTTTTTAAAGTTATAGTTGTTAAATTTTCATTATAAATATATTGTACAGTATGGTTAATAAGATACATTTTCTAAGCTCAAATATAATGTTATAAAGATATAATTTTATTAAGGACAGAAATGAAGTGTTATACATCTTGTTGTCCTAACATTGTCTAGAACGGTCTGTGTAGGTCAAACTGATTGGTTGATTTATTGGTTGAATGATTGATTGAGGAGGATATTTGTGAAGCCATTATTCTTCAGTTTACAGAAGAGTAAACTGGCCTCTTTTAACATATTGGATTTCCAGTTGAAAATTATTGAATGCTCAAATAGTACAGAACAAAACTATCAGGGTGAAAAGTACCATCACACTATTACATTGTTGTTAATGTATTTCATAGACTGAACTGTGGGATGTATGAATGAGCTAGGGGCGGGGGGCGGGGGCACAGGGTGGGAAGTATCAGATGGTTAGTCCACTGTTGCAAGAATATTGTCATGATGAGTCAGCATGGCCAAGGATTAATGATGATAGCCTACAGCGAGCTTTAAAAAAGATGAATCAAGAGAATTAATTATTATAAGTTTTTCGTATTTCTAACAACTCAACTCCAAAGCTTAAAACAAAGTTGCCTTAACCTAAAGTATAAACTTTATGTTGCCGCTTAGTCTCATGTATCTTTTCGGAAATTTCTTCAGGAATTTTGTTCCTGACTTTCTAGCTTTTGATAAAACTTTTAAAATAGCTGCTTTATTTCCTCACAAAAATTTTCAGAAACTTTTAGCTGTCCATCTAAAATACCCATAGTCAATTTTTTTAATTTTTACAATTTCAACAAATATAGGCACCACTTTCATATTAACTTGTTTCATACTTCATACCTTCCAGAGCTGGCATACTACCTTGAAATGCAGTTTGTCATAATTGCAGAGAAAATTCTTTTGTTAAACTTTTATTGAACACCTGTTATATGTCTATTAGTTTCCTAATACTCTTTATGTCTGTCCTTGGTTATAAGACTTCTCTCCAGCTAGTGTTTAGTTGGTTATTCAAGATGGTTTCTGTACAATTTAATTGTTATTCCAGGCTGATCCTAGAAGGAGGTTAGTGTAGCTTCCACTTACTCCTCCTCCATCTTGAATCCCACTCCCCTAATACTCTTTAATTGGACCCAAGTTTATGAAATTCCAGGGAAAAATAATCACCTATATCTATTTCAGGGAGATAGAAACAATTTTAGCTAATGGTTCTTTCTTTGATGTATTATGATTAATTGTGCCTAAGTATCATTTTATATTTTCTTATTTTTATATTGACATATAATTAACATGCATTATATTAGTTTCAGTTGTACAATGTAACAATTCAATATTTGCATATACTATAAAACAAGGGTCCCTAACTCCCAGGACATGGACAGATAACACGGCCTGTTAAGAACCAGACCTCCAGTGAAGCTCACCTGAGCTCCACCATCTGTCTCCCTCTGGTGAGGGAAGCTGGCCTGAGTTTCCTGCCCCAGCCCCAGCCCTATATTCTGTGAATCCAGTCCCTGGTGCCAAAAAGGTTGAACTGCTGTAAAATGATCACCATAATAAGTCGAGTTAATGTCTGTCACCATACATAGTTACATAATTTTTTCCTCATTATGAGAACTTTTAAGATCTACTTTCTTAGCAACTTTCATAAATTGTATACAGTATTATTGCAACCCCATGACTCACTGATTTTATAACTGGCTGTTTATACCTTTTGACTTCCTTCACACATTTCACCCACCACCCATCTCCCATCTCTGCAACCACGAATCTGTTCTCTTAGTTTCGACATGAAAATAAGTGAGATCATATGGTGTTTATCTTTCTCTGTCCATTATTTAGAAAAACTGGAGCATAAGGGATATATATATGAAAGTAGCAGAAGATGAGGCTGGCAAACTAACAGGACCCAGAGCACTAGGTGTTTTTTTTTTCCCGAGAAGTCAGAAGTGCTTTCTTAAAGCAGAGGGGAGCCTTTAGTAAAGGAGTTTAATGTTTATAAAAGCACCTAAGTCTTTTCCTTTTCTCAGTAAGTTACAACATCCATGGTATTTTGGTGTTTCCAACTAAGAAACAAAAAAATTAAGAGCCCAATCTTGATAAATTATTAGACTGAGTGGGTGTCCTGGCTACACAAATGCACGATTTCCATCCATGGTTTTTGTTTTGTTCTGTTTTGCCTTATTTGATACTTGGAACTGATCAAAAATGCTAGTTTTATAATATGGCTCTTTCTTAGCTTGAAAATATTAACTTCTTTCCCTTTGTACTTTCTTCTGGGGCAATGCAAAGTTGTCCAAATCATCGGGTTCCTCCTAACTTGAGTCGGGCAAGGAGAAGACTTCAATGTGGGAGAATTACATCACAGAACGAATGAAGTCCTTGTATTAAAACATTTGCTGATTTTTAGTCAAGCTAAAAATAGATTATAATTTATGCTTGTAAGTGGGGTCTTAGGCATAAGAATATTGGATATAAATCACAAGTAGGATTTGATTTTTAATTAAATTTAATTATAATGCCTTACATTAAAATACCACTTTCTTACACTGTTCAACGTATTTAAGATCCTGTTTATGTTTCTAGGAGCTTCATAACATTTATAAAAACTGGAATGGAGAGAATGAATGCTTTATTAGAGGCAGTTTTTCCATAAAACACTGGGCATCATTCTTAGTTTACTCCATGAATAGTATGTGAAGCTCAATAGTCTCTGTATTTAAACACAACCCTGAAAAGTACTCTTCGCCTGCAATCTTCATTTGAACATGGATTCTTTACATGCAAAGATGCAGTCTTAGCAAGAAAAACAGATCTTCATGAACATTTGTTCTTGAAACAGACCTAAGTTAGGCGATTCTAAATGAATTACCTAACGGTAATATGAAATACAGTACAGAACTTGTTATTAGATATTCCATTAAATAAATTTTTGTATTTCCTTGTTCTTAACAAAAGATAATTCCCTTTGACTTTCTATTATGAAAATCCTTTGGTGAAGAATTGTTAAGAAATCTGCAAACAGAACAAAGACTAAAATGCTTGTGCTCGTTCCTTGCTGTGTGGTGGCTCTTATAATAGCAGCATTTGTGACTCTAGGCCTCCCAAGAGGCTCAAAGTACCTTTCTGTTTTTGCATTCTGACCCCCTCTACGTCCTCCCCTTTCTTGTTGTTATTGTTCCTCTGCTAAAGCAAGGCAGCATTGCCATAAAAGCTGGATATATGAATGGATATATAGAGGGATGCATTGATGAATACAAGTGGAGTTTACAGAGGTGTTCATTGTAAGATTCTTTCAATTTTGCTATGCGCTTGAAAATTGTCATGAAATCTCTTATGAATGGTTATCCACAGGGGTAGGATGACAGAATCTTTCACTTACTCTGTGTTTAAATTTTTAACCATTACGTTATTAGAGAAAAATGAAAATAATTCTTTTTAGAGGTACATGAAACTAACTTCACAAATAGTTGCCAGACTATTGATTTAAAAGCTCTTCAAGTTTGAAATTCACATTTGGACATGCTAAACAATTGAGAATGTGCACAACAATTCAGCTGTATTATGATGTCCACATTATTACAATAGGAAATTGCTTACACAAGCATGGTATATATAATGAATGAAATACTATGCAACTATTAAAATGTATAGTATAAAAACAAATGCATAGGCCTAGAATGATTTCTAATATTTTATGTGCTATCTAAAAAATTATGACTTTATGGACATGACTAGAAGAACATATATGCAAATATACCTCTGAATTATGAGATTATGGGTCTTTTTCTCTTATATCCATATTTTCTATTCTTTTCTAATATGAAAGTTTCCCAGTGCTTGTATTTTAGTAACATAAGAATGAAGAAAACCAGAAAATAGAGGAACAGAAAAAACCATGCAATTTTCTGAGAAAATGGGTCAGGGAAAACTTGGTATCCATAAATAATATTTGATCAAGTGAAAAAGATTATCTGGGTTTTTAATCTATGTCACTGAACTCTGCTCTCTTACATTTTCTTACTCTTGCTCTTATAATAAAATACATTTGAAACATGTAAAAACAACTAATTTCATTCATTCTTCTGAAGATATACTCATGGGCTTGACTAATGGCTTTTGAAAGTTCAGATGTTTTCATGCTATTAGGCCCAAGGCATTTCATACTTGGAAATGCCCTATCTTTAATCTCTAATTGCATTAAATTTCTGTGCCTGACTCATGAGGAAAAAGCTTCAAAGCAGGAAGGGGAAAATCCATTTTCTCTCTAAATATAATAACCATTGACATATTTCAGACAATGTGACACCTATGTTCCAAGTATCCTAACCAGAAGAATTGAGATTAAGGATGTGCCAGTTAAAATTTTTTTTAAGTTTTTATTTATTATAGGTATCGTTTCTCCAAGGAGATTTAAACAATGTGGTGAAATTAGGTAATTTTTACAATAGGTCTCTGAGAGGCCTAGAGCAGAGAGACCATTACTATTTTCATTCATCCAATAAATATTTCTTAAACAGTTACTTTGTATGTGACTCTGAACTTAATGTTTCACTTACTGTTTTCTCTCTTTACATTTTTCATAGATTTTCTGTCAGTGGCTATTGAAAGAAAAGTTAGATATGACTAAAAGTAAAAGTAAACAAATTAGAGTTCATTTCAGGGTTCCAGTGCCCTAGTCTTCTCATAGCAGATTATATGGAATCTGTCATTCACATATCCATTCATCCATCTTCCTGTATGCTGGCAGTCTATTCTACGAGTGCCTTCTCAGTTCCACACAATACACATTTCCTTTTCTTCATCTCTTGTCTTTCCCAGGTAAAATGTCCAGTGACCGAGTTTTGAGGAAGAAGCAGCAGTTAAACAACCTTGTGTATGTGGTGACGAATCGGGCCAAACCTGGTGACAGAATTGTGGATTTCTGCAGTGGTGGGGTATGATATCTCTTCATATTCTCTTTAGCTTTTCCAAGACTATGTGACTTTATATTATATTCAAGGCCGTGCTTTTATTTGGGAAGATTGTTGTCTTAGAAATAGCAGAAGCCTTAGGGACCAACTTCAACTTGTTTCCTTTTCTTCTTCTTTCAGGGTCATGTTGGGATTGTGCTTGCTCATATGCTGCCATTATGCCAGGTAAAGTCTGATTAATAGATAAAAGAAAACATCGGAAAACTACAGGACTCAGCTAGCTGAGTCTGGCTTATCCCTGCTCTCTGAGTTTATAATCATTCACCCAGGTCAACTTTTTGGAACGCACATTTCTTTTTTCTTTGAACAAACTTCTAAGATTGAGAGTCTTAAGGGGAAAAAAATATGAAGTAAGATCACAGCAGTTTTCAACTTTTATAAAAGAGTTATATTTTAAAATAATTTTAAAAATAACTATTCCACTGCTAAATAGAATAATGATAAAACCAGTTTAATTTTCAACATAATTTTATACTGGAAACACTGGCTTCTGAAACTTGTTGAGTACATTCTTTTGGTAACTTGATTTTTATTCATCGCATTAAAATTGTAACAACAATAACAAAATTTTTTAAAGAAAAAAAAACCCAATCTACCACACTGATCAATCAAATGTTTTCTCCCTGTGTTCTCAAATGTCATTGTCCTTAAGGAAGCTTATTGTTGCAAATTCTAAAAGTGCAAATACAATTTTGGTAATCCGTTTTCAGTCAATATTGTATCATAAATGTTGAAATATTTTCATTAAAATATCACTAAAATGTGACCACATAATATGTCTTTAAGGAAATGTACTGTGTTTTATGCAATTGTTGCCACCATTTATTAGAAGTTTGTGCAATTTTTTGCACATATTAATATGGTCTTCTGCCATATTAAGTCATTTTTTCACAGTGACCATTTTTTAACATAAAAGTCTCGAATTTGATGTTATTTTTTTCAAAAAATTACAATTGAACTGGGGCACATTCTTTGCTTGTGAGCCTCTAAAAAGTGCAAAGTAATGACAGTGTTACTCCACTCTAAGAGGAAAAAACGTGGAAGAACTCACAGACTGGCGCGAATGACATGTGACAGAATGATGGTTGGAGGGATGGTATTATTCTTTTACTTTCTTAGAAAATAAGGAGTCAAATAAGGAGTCCTGGGAGAAATAGGCAGATGTCTGTGTTATTATTTATAAAAGCAACAATAGTATGGCTGGAGTAAGAGGAAGAAAGTTCACACAGTAGAATCCTGGAGAAATAGTATTAGGGACATGGTGTCTTTTTTTTCCTCCCTAACAGTTTCCCTGGAAACAGAGACACTGAGACTGGAAAGGGGATGTCTTGGCTAAAATAAACAGTGGAGAGCCTCTGACACCTGTATACTCTGACAGACCTTTTTATACAAAGGGATCCAGGGTTTTTCCATACAGACAAGCATGAGGACAAAATGGGGCAGCACTAGGCATGATAGTGATGAAAGTGATTTAATTCAGCCCACTTCTCTCCATCCAGACCAATGATCCTCTCCTATCTGCCTTGGCCTGTCTTACTGTTAGAGACTCTTAATGGTTGCACTGCCTTTTGCCTTACCCCCACCTATCATATTATCCACTGCAGCAATGAAGTTTCTTTCATCTCCCATGATCTGGCTCCTCTTGCCTCTCCAGCCTGGCTTCCACCTTCTACACCCTGCCCCCTGTCCCCACCATCACCAGCACGCACCGTACCCCAGTTATATCAATTTTCTCAGTTCTCCAAACACCCAGTATGTTTCTCACATTGAGCCTTTATATATGCTTCTCTCTCTGCCTTAAACACTCCCTCAGTGCCCCAGCTAATTTCTATTCACTGTTCAAGCCTCCACTAGTATATTGCTTTTCTACATTAATTGATTTAACCATGACTTAGTCATCAAGTCTAGGTGCTCTAATAATATATAAAATGTCTTTTATTAAGCACTTATCACTGTATTATAATTGCTGGTTTCACTTATATCACTACAACTGTAAGCTCTTAAGAGTACAAGGACCTTGTTCATTTTTGTACCATATTATCCAGCATAATCCTGGGCACAGGTTAGGGATCAATATAATATACTCTATATTATTAAAGATATGAAATAGAGTAATAATACTTTGCCCTAATGTCTGAATTATGTTCCTGAATATACTTTGTTTCCTGGGTGAAATCTAGGTTACATTAATAGAAAACAAGGAATTATCATTAATTCGTGCTAAGAAGAGAAGTGACGAGCTAGGTCTAAGCAACATTTGGTTTATTCAAGCAAATATGGAATATTTTACAGGAATGTTTAATATTGGGGTAAGTAATGAGCAAATTCAATTTCCTTAGTTAAATAAATAAGAAAAGCTATATGCCTTAGACAAGCAGGAGTGTCCAACCTGCGGCCCATGGGCCACATTTAGCCCAGGATCGCCATGAATACGGCCCAACACAACTTCTAAATTTACTTAAAACATTATGAGATTTAAAAAAATATATATGTGTAGCAGTGTATTTAATGTGTGGCCCAAGACAACTCTTATTCCAGTGTGGCCCAGAGGCACCAAAAGGTTGGACACCCTTGAAAAGAAGATACTTTTATATTTGCTAAACAAAGAAATTTATAATTTTTATTTTCTATTATCTATATAGCATAGCATGCTAGTGAATATTATTTTGTTCATGAAGCATCATCATTACATGATAGAGATAACATTTGTTCCTCAACCAGATAAGAACGTTATTTTCCTCACTTCAGAATCCCCAGTGCCTAAAAACAATGTTAGACACATAGCTAGTGCTTAACAAATAGCTGTTAATTGAAAGAATGAATGAATGAATGAATGAATGCTAATGAAGATGACTTCCCTTGATTTATTCTACGTCTTCAACAAATAATGAAAGGAAAGAAAACCAAAGAAGATAATTGAAAAACACAGCTTATTAGTAATGTGTAGACTAGAGTTACCTTTAGGTAACATTTACTTTAGCTAGGATTCAATATCTGCACGTATTTTTAGCTTCCAAGACACAGAACATATATTAGTCATTTCTAAAACCGTAAAACCAAATTATTATTATTTGATATTACTAAAAAGACCTAAGATGTATGATTCTGCCAGCTCATTTAAACCTGAGACTGTGTGCTCTAGTGGTATTTGAGTTTCTTTTTTGTTTTCTTTTTTGTTTGTTTTCTCCCCTTTATTCCCATCAGCCCTGCACACCCCTTCCCACCAGCATCCCCCACTCAGTTCATGTCCATGGGTTGTACATGTAAGTTCTTTGGCTTCTCTATTTCCTATACTACTCTTAACCTCCCCTTGTCTATTTTGTACCAATCATTTATGCTTCTTATTCCCTGTACCTTTTCCCCCATTCTCCCCCTACCCTTCCCCATTGCTAACCCTCCATGTGATCTCCATTTTTGTGATCTTGTTCTTGTTCTACTTGTTTGCTTATTTTGTTTTTGTTTTTAGGTTCAGTTGTTGATAGTTGTGAGTTTGTTGTCATTTTACTGTTCATAGTTTTGATCTTCTTTTTCTTAAATAAGTCCCTTTAACATTTCATATAATAAGGGATTGGTGATGATGAACTCCTTGAACTTGACCTTATCTGCGAAGCACTTTATCTGCCCTTCCATTCTAAATGATAGCTTTGCTGGATAGAGTAATCTTGGATATAAGTCCTTATCTTTCGTGACTTTGAATACTTTCCAACCCCTTCTTGCCTGTAAGGTTTCTTTGGAGAAATCAGCTGATAGTCTTATGGGAACTCCTTTGTAGGTAACTATCTCCTGTTCTCTTGCTGCTTTTAAGATTCTCTGCTTATCTTTAATCTTTGGTAATGTAATTATGATGTGCCTTGGTGTGTGCTTCCTTGGGTCCAACTTCTTTGGGACTCTCTGAGCTTCCTGGACTTCCTGGAAGTCTATTTCCTTTGCCATACTAGAGAAGTTCTCCTTCATTATTAATTCAAATAAGATTTCAATGTCTTGCTCTTCCTCTTCTCCTTCTGGCACCCCTGTGATTCAGATGTTGTAGCATTTTAAGTTGTCCCAGAGGTTCCTTAGCCTCTCCTCATTTTTTTTAATCTTTGTTTTGTCATTCTGATCTGGTTGAATGTTTTTTCTTCCTTCATTGCAAATCATTGATGTGGGTTCCAGTTTCTTTCCCTTCACTGTTGGTTCCCTGTGTATTTTTCTTTATTTCATTTTGCAAAGCCTTCACTTTTTCCTCAACTTTGCAACCATACTCAACCAATTCTGTGAGCATCCAGATTACTAGTGTTTTGAACTCTACATCTGTTAGTTGGCTATCTCTTCATCACTTAGTTCTATTTTTGGAACTGTGATCTGTTCTTTCGTTTGGGCCATATTTTTTGTCACTGGTGCTCCTGTTTCAAGGGGTGGAGCCTTAGGTTTTCACCAGGCATGGCAACCCACGTGCTGCTTTGTGGCTCTGTCTGTTGGTGGGGGGCCCAAGAAGGAACAATGCCATTTAGTCAGCTCTCTGGGGCTTTCAGTAACTTCCCCCGCTAACCACAAGCAAATTGGGCCCTTTTGGGTCTGTTTCCTGTGTGGGTGGGTTTATGTACATTCTAGCATCCTGAGGGATTCTCCTGTGAGACTGGGAGTCTCTACCACTGCTGCACCCCCCCACCCTCGCAACAGATATTTATAGCCAGAGATTTTGAGGCTTTCTTTTCTCATGCTCGAACCCTGGGTTGTGTGCCCTGTCTTACTCCACTGTTATACCTCATGGTTTATCCTCATGCAAATGTGAGACCAACCAGTATGCCAGCTGCCACTTTGCCATGTCCCTTCCACTCCAGCTTCCATCTCCATCTCCTCCCCTCCTACCAGCCTGGATGAATGTTTCTTCTTTAACTCCTTGGTTGTTGGACTTCCATACAGTTTGATTTTCTGGCAGTTCTGGTTGTTTTTGTTTTTAAATTTGTTGTTCTCCTTCTTTTGGTTGTACAAGGAGGCAAAGAATATCTACTTATGCCTCCACCTTGGCCGGAAGTCTGAGTTTCATTAAGATGTTAGTGTCATTGCTGTCCCTTGTATTTGTTTTAAATACATAATAATATTAAGAATCACTAGTACTTCTATTACTGAGATAAATATCAATACCTGTTAAAAAAATCTTGTTCTTTAGATATTTATGCACACATACAAATGTATATATACAACATGTTAACATCATTGAGATTATTGATCCTGCTTAAATTGAACATTGTCACAAATCTCTTCCATAGTAATTAATCATTTCCTTTTTTCATGTTGTTACAATGTAATTGTTACAATACAATGATGGATATCTTATGCATCAAGATGTTTAAGATTGTCGTTACATTTTCCAAATCACTTTCCAGGAAGGTTGTGCTATTGTGCATTTTCAACTGTATATGTTCACATAACATACACAGTGGGCTTGTCTAGCTGGAACTCTTGTCCCATTTCAGAAGCTCAGACTTTTTGTAGTACTTATGATTTTTTTCCAATGAAGGTCATTTCTTAAGTGTCAACTGCTGAAAATTTCTGGGGTTTGTTGTTATTTTTTACAACTTAAAAAATATGCAATTTGTTTCCTTTGTAGACATGCTCTAGATTGGTTCTTTCAAGCCAAGCCCATGAAAAGTAAACTTTAGAAAACTATTAATAAGGTAACCGTTCATAAGGAAATTCAGGAAAATGTAGACATCTGATCCAGTAAACTCAAATTAAATATATATTTATGTGCAGCTTAAGTTGAACATAAACATTGAGGTAAAGATTAAAGCTTCTCCCATGAAACGAGTCATTGATACAGTGCCTGTGTTACAGTCCACCAGGTCGGATGTTTAAGGCAGCACAACATTGCTGCCCATTTACTCAGCTCTCAAATCACAAAATCCCAAGTCTACAAACCATATGTCTCTTTATCCTTCTGTGGCTTATAGGTAGTAAATTATTGTGACATATTCTTATAACTTTCAAAGTCATAGTTTACTAATACCAACTAATAATGTAGTATCTTTTGGAAGTGATATTGTCTCTACATTTCATAACAATATATCCATAATTTTTTTTACTTTCATAATTACCTCTGTCAAGATATATAGAAAAAGATTCAAAATTACTTGGAGGAGCATTAAACCAAAATTAGATTTACTCTCAATAAAATTATTTGGCTAGGACAATAACTGAGGTACTGTCACTACATATATTAAACTAAATGCATCAGTGACTCTTAACTCTTGTATTAAATAGATTTTGTAAAAGTAGTGTAGCTAGATAGGAAATCAGAATAACCAGGTATTGGAAATGCATTAAAACTGCATTAATCCCTGATTTTGTGATATTTCAAATAAGGGTTTTGATGACATTTATGCTTATTTAGTAAATGCTTTTTTCTTTTATTATTTTTCTTTAGATATAAAAATTAATGAGGTAAACAAGATTTTGAGGAGAGAATTTTAAAGTCTTAGATCCAACTATGTTTAGGAATTTTAAACAAATAATTTATATATAAAACAAAAATACTAATTACGGTTTGTTTCTCCATTAGTACAACAAACTATATCAGGCAAAAATGAATAGATATACTAATATTGTTAAATTAGTTTTACTTGAAATAATGAAAGAAATCTAAATATTTTCTGATCTTTCCACAATATCTTCCTACACCCTCACCTATTGTACCTCCCTCTTATAATGAGACTCAATAAGGTAATAACTGTGTTTGTTCCAAACAGTCCCTTTGTAGTTTCTGATTTGAATTGTGCTTATTTGAAAAATATATTTGTTTAGAAATACAAGTGCTTACTTTGTTCTTCTTTCTCAAAATTGCTGCAGCTGTTCAGGGTCATTTATGATTCTATATAAATTTTTGAAATGTTTGGTCTATGTCTATGAAATATGTCCTTGGTAATTTAATAGGGATTGCATTGAATCTATAAATTGCTTTGGGTAGTATGGACATTTTGATGATGTTAATTCTTCTAACCCATGAACATGGTATATACTTCCATTTATTTGTGTCTTCCTTAATTTCTTCCTTAGGGTTGTGTAGTTTTCTGAGTACAGGTCTTTTACCTCCTTGGTTAAGTTTATTCCTAGGTACTTTATTTTTCTTGTTGCTATAGTAAATGGGATTTTTCCCCCTGATTTCTGCTTCTGATATTTCATTGTTGGTGTACAAAAATGCCTTCGATTTCTGAATATTGACTTTGTATCCTGCTATTTTGCCAAATTCACTTAGTAAGTCGAGTAGTTTTTTGGTGGAATCTATTGGGTTTTCTATGTACACTATCATGTCATCTGCAAACGATGACAATTTTACTTCCTCCTTTCCAATTTGCATGACTTTTATTTCTTTTTCTTGCCTTATGGCTGTGCCTAGGACTTCTAATATTGTGTTGAACAGAGGTGGTGAAAGTGGACATCCTTGTCTTGTTCCCAGCCATAGTGGGAAAGCTTTTAGTTTTTGCCCGTTCAGTATAATATTGGATGTAGGTTTCTCATATATAGTCTTTATTATGTTGAGGTATGCCCCCTTCACTCCCACTTTAGTGTTTTTAACATAAATGGGTGCTGTACCTTGTCAAATGCTTTTTCCGCATCTATTGATATGATCATGTGATTTTTGTCTTTCCTTTTGTTTATGTGATATATTATGTGTATTGATTTGCAAATATTGTACCCTTCTTGCATCCCTGGGATGCATCCTACTTGATCATGGTGAATGATCTTTTTAATGTATTGCTGGATGCGGTTTGCCAATGTTTTGTTGAGGATTTTAGCATCTATGTTCATCAGTGATATTGGCCTGTAGTTTTCTTTCTTTGTTGTGTCTTTATCTGGTTTTGTGATTGGGATGATGCTGGCCTCATAAAAAGAGTTTGGAAGTCTTCCCTCTTCTTGGATTTTTTGACATAGTCTGTGAAGGACAGGGGTTACCTTTTCCTGAAATGTTTTGTAAAATTCCCCTGTGAAATCACCTGGTACAGGGCTTTTGTGTACCTGGAGATTTTGATTTCTGCTTCAATTTCACCAGCTGTTATTGGTCTGTTTGGACTTTCTGCTTCTTCTTCATTCAGTTTTGGAAGATTATATTTTTCTAGAAATTTATCCATTTCACCCAGGTTTTCAAATTTCTATGCAAATAGTAGTTCATAGTAATTTCTTACAATCATTTATATTTCTGTGGTATCAGTTGTAATTTCTCCTCTATCATTTCTGATTTTATTTATTTGCATCCTCTCCCTTTTTTTCTTGATGAGTCTGCTTAAAGACTCGTCGATTTTGTTTATCTTTTCAAAGAACCAACTCCCGGATTTATTGATCCTTTGAATTGTTCTTTTAGTCTCTGTCATTCAGTTCTACCCTGATCTTATTTCCTTCCTTCTGCTCACTCTGAGCTTTGTTTCTCCAGTTCTTATAGATGTTGTGTTAGGTTGTTTATTTCAAATGTTTCTATCTTTTTCAGGTAGACCTATATTGCTATAAACTTACCCCTCAGGACTGCCTTTGCTGTGTCCCATAGGTTTTGGACTGTTGTATGTTCATTTTTCTTTGTTTCCAGAAACCTTTTTAAAGATTTTATTTATTTTATATTTAGACAGAGGGGAAGAGAGGGTGAGAAACATCAATATGTGGGTGCCTTTCATGCACCCCCCTACTGGGGACCTGGCCCACAACCCAGGCATGTGCCCTGATGGGGGAATCGAACTGGCGACCTTTTGGTTCTCAGGCCAGTACTCAATCCACTGAGCCACAGCAGCCAGGGCTGTATTTGTTAACCTCAACCAGGGAATAAGGTATTGATTTTCAGCAGTAGGGTGAATATTTTTGTATTTGAAAATATATATATCGAAATCGCCGTGGCTGTTTTAGCTTGGTTGGCTGGAGTGTTGACCCATAAAGTGAAAGGTCGTGGGTTCAATTCCCAGTCAGGGCAGATATAAATCCTGCTTTTATGGTCAATTAATCCTAACAAAGGAGCCAAGAATATGAATGGGGAAAAGAAAACTGGAAAACTACGGGCAAAAGAATGAAACTGGACCACTTTCTCATACAATACACACAAATAAACGCACTGTGGATTAAACACTTAAATGTAAGATCTGAAAGTATAACACTCCTAGAAGAAAATATATGCAGTAAACTCTTTGAAATCGGCCTTGCAGTATTTTTTTTGCAATCTGTCATTTCTGGCAAGGGTAACAAAAGAAAAAATAAACAAATGGTACTACATCAAACCAGAAAGCCTTTTGCACAGTGAAGGAAATCATCAAAAAAACAAAAGGCAATGTACAAAATGGGAGGAGATATTTACAAAAGACATATCAGATAATGGATGGGTTAATATCCAAAATATATAAAGACCTCATACAAATGAATATCAAAAAATAAACTATCCAATCAAAAATGGGCAGATAACATGAAGAGACATTTCTACAAGAAAACATATAGATGGCCAGTTGGCATATGAAAAGATGCTCAACATCACTAATCAGGGAAATTCAAAGTAAAACTACAATGAGATATCACCTCACTTCTGTCCAACAGGCTGTTATAAAAAAAGACAACAAACAATAAGTATTGGTGAGGTTGTAGAGAATGGATAACCCTCATGCACGATTGGTGGGAATGTCAATTGGTGCAACCGCTATGGAAAACAGAGTGTAGATTCCTCAAAAAATTGAAAATAGAACTACCGTACAATCCAGCAATTCCATTTCTGGGTATTTATTCAAAGAAATCCACAACACTGATTTGAAAAGATATATGCGCCTCTATGTTTATTGAAACATTATTTACAATGGCCAAGATACGAAAGAAACCTGTCAGTTGATAAAATGATAAAAATTTGGTATGTACATACAATAAGGTATTATACAGCCACAAATCAGGATGAAATCTTGCCATTTTTTTATGACACAGTTGGAAATAGAGGGTATGCTAAGTAAAATACATCAGACAGAGAAAGACAAATACCATATGATTTCACTTACATGTGGAACCTAAAAAAAAAACAAAATAAATGAACAAATAAAACAGAAAGAGACTCATAAGACACATAGAATAAACTGATGGTTGCCAGAGGAGTGCAGGGTGGAGGGACTTTTAAAAAGTGGGCTTCTTAAGGCTCTTTTTTAAAAGGAGGTTTATCATTGCCTTCTTGGCTAGTGTGGGATAAATAATCCTCATTATTGTGAAAATTTACTTTACTAGATTATACTTTTAAGACCCAATTTACAATGTGTATTAATAGCTTTGCTCTCAATATTACAGAGACATTGTTGTCAAACAATATTACAGAAAAGTCCATTACAATGAAAAAATACACTTTGCATTAAAAAACAAAATCTGTCAATGCTAAACAACCTTCTGGCCAAAATGTTTTTGCTGAATAATTCCAGCAACACAAAATAGCCATACTTATATAGTTTTGAGACTTTGAAATGGTAAATATTCATGATATGTGAAAAAATATGATTCATAAATTTCCAATCTTAATTACAGAAAAACGGAAGCTCAGTTGTGTAGGTACGCGGGGGACTTAGGACGTGACAAACTGTAAACTGCCTGTGGTTATGGATGACTTTATGCTTTGCTTCTTCTGTTTTTTATTTTCCTATTATATGCACTTGTTAACTTTTTTTAAAAGATTTTATTTGTTCATTTTTAGACAGAGGGGAAGGGAGGGAGAAAGACAGGGAGAGAAACATCGATGTGTGGCTGCCTCTCGCACGCTTTCTACTGGAGACCTGACCCACAACCCAGGCATGTGCCCTGGACTAGGAATAGAATCGGCGACTCTTTGGTTTGCAGGCCGGCACTCAATCCACTGAACCACAGCAGCCAGAGCTGCATTTGTTAACTTTTTAAAAATAATTGTTATTTTAAAAAATGAAAAAATAAAATAAAATAGTCACCTCAACCAGGGAATAAGGTATTGATTTTCAGCAGTAGGGTGAATATTTTTGTATTTGAAAATATATATATCAAAATCACCCTGGCTGTCATTGCTTGGTTGGCTGGAGTACTGGCCCATAAAGTGAAAGGTCGTGGGTTCAATTCTCAGTCAGGACACATGCCTAGGTTGCAGGCTGGGTCCACAGTCGGGGAGTGTATGAGAGGCAACCTATCAATGTTTCTTTCTTACATCGAAATTTCTCCCTCTCTGTTTCTCCCTTACCCTCTCTTTAAAATCAATAAGCGTGTCCTCAGGAGAGGATTAGAAAAAGAGAGAAGAAAATGAATGTGTGTGTGTGTGTGTGTGTGTGTGTGTGTGTGTGTGTATCAGAACAGTTTATTTTCAAGTTATCTGTATTTAATTTTTTCTGTTTTACCCATAAAAATTTTAATATGATTATGATCTATCAAGGATGAATGCTTAATTACAAGCTCATTTCTATTTATGTATGTTAGTGTACAATTAGAAGATGCTACTGCAATTATAGAATGCAATTAACACTTTTGATGAGTAATTTATATAATCTTTTTTAAAAGCTAAGGAGCTTGAGAAATTATATATTCTGCAAACACAATTTAGAAAAATCATTAAGGCAAATGAAAGACTTCCAGGTAAAGAGGGCAGATAGAGGTATTTCAACCCCCTTCTCCCCAAGAAAGATCACGCCCCCAAATAACAAGAACCAGAAAAATTGTTCTCTATCATTAATGAAATTGCATTCAACATTCCGCAACTTGAACCACAATATCTGAAGACAGAAAGCAGATGGAAGAAAAACAATAACTTATTACATAAAGAGGAGGAAGATCAAACTTAAATACATGGGGAGAGGGGTTGACAAGAAGCCATCAGGGAGTCACTTTGCTCTCACAGAATCCCAGAAAATTTCAGAAATTCAGAATAACAGAAACCTCAGAGAAAGGGGATAAAGAGGGGCTGAAATCATGTTTAATTAAAAAGATTTACAGACCCAGATTCTCACCCCCATCTTGTGTGGACAAGTAGCTATTTCTCCCCAACTCCCACAGAAACTGGATGTGTGTTCTATGAAGACACCAAATGAGAGACGGTCCCAGTATAGGGATGTGAGGCGCAAAGGAGGGCGCAGGTGATGCACCTCAGCCTGAAGAAGAACTGAGTGAGAACCTGCGCCTGAATGATGGGAAGCTTCTCCCTCCTCCACGCTGCCATCTGCCCTTAACTCCAGCACTGCAGGAGCTAGAATCATCTTAACCAAAGGGATTAAAAGATCCTCCTCTGCAGAATCAGAACTGTTCCCAGAGAAAAGAATTACAGATACAATAGCCGTAATTCGAACGAAAACCAGCTGGTCACCTGATCATCCCAGTCACTAGTGAAGCCCTCTAGTCTTCAAGCCTTTCATTCAGGAATTCCAATCAACTTTTAGTGATCTGCTCTTTAATATGAATCGGCAGCCAAGGAATATCAAACGTGGAAAACTTCCAAAATAGAAGATAGAAACCAAGGCAACAAACATGAAAAAGGATTCAGAGCGAGATCAGAAAAGATAATGCATTGATGAAATAAGGGTAGAATGAAAAACCAAATGAACCATCAGAGAACTTCTTGGAAATTAAAAATATGAGTGTATATATATATACAAAAATAAAAAAGTAGAAATCTAAAAAATGAAATGTAGAACATTATCTGAAAAAAATAGAACAAAAAAGGAGACAAATAAATAGGAACTGGAAAGAAGGGTTTTTGGGTTTGGGGGGTTGTTTTTGCAGAATTTTATGGTTTTATTAACACAAATAAAATGTGTACACATTCAATCTATTCCTTTTCTTTGCTGCCCAGCCTGGCATTGGGATTGGTGACTCCGATGGGCAGCTGGGCTGCTCTTTCCACAGTGGCACTGTGGTTCTTTGAGGAGATGTGAGTAATCTCTGCACAGTGACATTTGTTGCACATCAGCAGCACTTCAATCTCCTTGACCTGGTGGACCAGGAATTTCTGAAATCCACTGGCAGCATGTGCCCTGTTTCCCTGTTACTCCCATAACCAATGTTGGGCATCAAAATCTGGCCCTTGAATCTTCTACACACCCTAATGTCAGTGCCTCTGGTTTCCACCAGTTCTGCTTAATTTTGACATACCAGTCTGACAGGTGCCGGATAAGCTTCTTGGTCCCCTTTTTGACAATATTGGGTTTCACGAGGGGTCTAAGGGCAACCGTGGTGCCAAGGAAGAGCAAGTTATTAAAAAAAAATAGACACAAAATCCAATGCTTCAATAATAAAACCAGAAAGAGGAAAGAGATAAAATGTTGGGGAAGAAATATCAAAGAACTAAAAAGAAAATGTATCAAAAATAATGTTTCTTTTGATTGAAAAGCTCATTTGAAAGATGACTTAACCCATGGCACGCTGTTGTGAAACTTCAGAATACCAAGGGTAAAAGTAGTTCCCAACAGTTTCAAAAGAGGGAAAAAATAAGCTATATACAAAAAAATTGCAGGCAAAATGCCATCACACTTCTCAAGAGCAACATGAAAGACAGTGAGGCAAAGACTTTAAAATTCTAAAGGAAAATTTTCAGTCTAAAATTCTATACCTAATTTAGCTGTCAATCATGTATGAAAGTAATAAAATTTCAAGGTCTCACGAAAGTGGACATCAAGAAACTACTAGAAGGTTTGCCTCACAAAACAAGAGAATAGATAAGAAAAAGGAATAAGTGGTAGCCAATGCAAGAGGGGGTAGGGAAAGTCTTGAATGTTTTTTAAAAAGTGTACAGCACACTTAACTCAGCAATGAGCAGTATATACAAAGCAATAATAATAAAAACATTGTATGAATATGAACATAGCTAAAAATTGGAGATGATAATAGTAAGAGAATGAGAAAAAGGAAAAGGGTGTAAAAATGTTCAAAAAAAACCCTAATCTCCCATAACAGAAAATCAATTGATAATGTTTAATATTCATAAATCAAGAGAAAGCAATATACATTTATGATATAGAAAAAGAGATGGATTTCAGAAAATAAAACTAATGAGTTGAAAAGCATTTGCTTTGGTCACCAGACCTTCTTTTAGGGATAGAAGAGTGTGTACAGAGTAAGAGGCTTTTTGTAATTACATGCTTTTTAACATTATTTGAATTTTAAAGCCAATTACCTATAATATAATTACATGAAAGTTCTTAAAGAGGGAGAACATGTGTGTACAGTTGAGACCAAGCTTGTTTTTGTCTAAAACATATCCTTAAGATCCTTCTTCGGGAAGTAAAGGCCCAGAGTGTGACTGAACTGGGGCAGACTTCGAGCTCATTCAGTTCAACCTTCTCATTTTGCAGATAGAGAAACTGAGGCTCCAGGAGGGGAAGAGGAACAGCTAGTTAAAGTGAGAGTTGGCCCTAAGTCCAGTCAGTGGCTTTCTGTTCACTCCCCACATCTAAAAAAGGGATAGATGGGAACATAAAGAACTGGAATAAAACTTGGTGTCAGACAGATTGAGTCTAAATCTTGGCTCCATCGCTTGTGACCTTGGACCAGCCACTTAACCATTTTGTAAAATGGGGAATAGTAACACCTATGTACATGCTTTGGGCAAGGAACATGGTAATAAATGTTAACTGAATCTCAAAGAAAATTAGTCATAAATATATCTAACACAAGCTTAGTTTGGGGGTAGGAATAAAGCATAGGCTTAATATATTTAAAAACATGCCTTATATTAAAAATTGCATATTCTTTTTATCAACATATATTCCCCTAGAGTATGTTTATCAATATATATTCTCTTAAAGGAGGGTCAACATATATTTTTTTTCACTCCCTAAGAAGGAAAAGATGTTGTATCAGTTTACCTAGAGTCTTGCCTTATCTAGAGGCTGCCAATTGAAAGACTTTATGAGAATGAGTGATGATTAATTTCATTTATTTACTACTACATATAGCAAAGATGTGGACTGAAGTTTCTTGGATGTTCAGTTTTATTTTGCTAACTTACATGATAGGATAAGTATTGTATTTAGAACGTTTACAATTACAGATTAATTGAAGAAAATGTAAGGGAAAGGCCCTTAATGTGTAGACCATGAATTCTGCAGCATCTATCTGGATAGAAAATATTTACATTTACTTTGGAATATGCATAACCTTGGCCAATCAATAAGTTTACAACCTCAATATTTATCTTTTATTAGCATTTGGTGTATATACAAAGAAAGGGGTAGATATTAAACTCATTGAGATCACAATTCTGTATTCCTTGGGTCAGTCAGCAAAACATTTGTTTGCTATGATGTCAGCTAAAGATTGACTAAATGTGTTTTCCCCTAGCACATTAGTCTTCATTAGATACTCACAGGTGATATTTTGATGTTCTTTCTACAGTTGTCAAATCCATCTATTATGTATTATATGGATAAATCTATCCTGTGTATATTATATTACAAATTCTCTGGGTCAAATGCTTGAAAATATTTAGAGCCCTGGCCAGGTGGCTCAGTTGATTGAAGCATCGTCCTATACATCACAATGTTGTGAGTTTGATTCCCAGTTGGGGCACATACCTAGGCTGTGGGCTCGATCCCTGGTCACAGCATGTATGGGAGGGGGCCAGCTGATGTTTCTCTCTCACATCAGTGTTTCTCTCTCTCCCTCTCTCTCTCCTCTCCCCTCTTTGTCTGTCTCTAAAATCAATAAAAACATGTCCTCAGGTAAGGGTTAAAAATAAATAATTTTAAAAAATAAAAATAAATAAGTGTAGTTTAGAAATTAGATTTCATAAATTACTATGGATTAGAGTGTTTTAAGAAAAAATAATATATTTTTGTTCTTTCCTTTGTCACTTTCTTTATGTGCAACAGCATGTATTTCATTTCTTTTCCTCATAAGGCAATGGTCATCCTAAGACTGATATCCAGAAATCCTTAATTTAAAAAAGATGGTCTCTGAGGTTCCTTCCAGATCCCAAGATGCTGGTCGAAAGGCCTGGCATTCATGATATAATCGAAAGGGTTGGAGCTTTCGAGTCTGACTTAGATTCAGAAACAACCTGGAATGCTTGCTGGCTAGGTGATCTTGGACATGTTATTGCAAATGGAGATAATAAGAGCTACTTAAAGTATTAAATTAAGGGGAAAAATTAAATGATGAAGTCAAGAAAAAACTCTAGGTAAGAGATTTTGACATCTAACAAATCCTGAATACATGCCCATACCCTATGGCACTGTAATTTCTAAAGATATTTAACTGGACCACTGAGATGAATAAAATGACAGGAAATGTATTTGTAGAGTAGTTATTTTAGATGGAGGCCCCAAACTGTCTGAGTTAGGATCTTTAATTTGTTGTGTAAGGAGGAACAAGTTACTTAACCTCTCTGGGCTTCAATTTCCTCATCTTAAAATAGATATTTGGCACTGGCTGGTGTAGCTCAGTGGATTGAACGTCGGCCTGTGAACTAAGGGGTTGCTGGTTCAATTCCCCAGTCAGGGCACAGGCCTGGGTTGCAGGCCAGGTCCCCAGTATAGGGTGTGCGAGAGGCAACCACACATTGATGTTTCTCTCCCTCTCTTTCTCCATCCTTTCCCCTCTAAGAATAAAATAAATAAAATCTTTTTTTAAATGAACTTTAAAAAAAATAAAATAGATGTTCACACACCCATGATCATAGCAGCACTATTCACAATAGCCAAGAGATGGGAACAACCCAATGTCCATGGGCAGATGAATGGATAAGCAAAGTGTAGTTTACATGCATAGGGACAACAAAACATTATTCAACCTTTTAAAAGGATACCCTGTCATATGCTGCAACATGAATGAACCTTGGGGACATTATGCAAAGTGAAATAAGCCAGTCACAAAAAGACAAATATTGTGCGATTCCACTGATATGAGGTACCTAAGGTAGTCATACACACAGGAACAAAAAGTAGAGTGACGTGTAGTGTTCTACTCTTCTTTATATACCCTGTGGGTCACACATGTTAGACACACAAAATAGCTTCATGAGTTTTTTAAACTTATACAATTCCCACATTGAGTTAATTAATGTATTAAATAGTTTAGATTCAGTTGTTACTATTAATAGAGCATAGAAAAGGAACCATATTTTTGACTTTTGTATTCCCAGCCACTACTGTAATATTGATACACAGGAAATGCCCAATGATTGTTGAATGAATGATGAATGAATTGTGCAGTTTTTAGACCTAAAGTAGTAATTAAGAAGAAAGACTAACAAATTCCTCAATGAAATCACTCAACTTCACATTCCTGCAGAAATTCTCTATGCCAGGTGTTTGATGATATTTTATAACATATTTCCTTTAGTAAGAATTACAATAAGATACAACAATCGAAATGGCTAATGTGAATCTTAAGACTTAAAATTGATAGATTTTCATCTGCATCAGTGTTCTGTTTCAGTTGTAACAAATGACCACAAACTTGGCAGCTTATAATAACACAAATTCATTTTCTCACAGTTCTATAGGTCAGAAATGCAGGTGGGCTCAATTAGTCTCTCTGCTCCAGGTGTCATTAGGTCAAAGTCAGGCACTGGCTTAGTTTTCCTTTTTTGTGGTGAGAGAATCTACTTCAGGGATCATTCAGGTTATTCAGTTCCAAGCAGTTGTAGGACTGAGGTTCCTGCTCCCTCGCTGGAATAGCTGGGATTGTTGTAGCTGCTATAGAGTGGGCCACATTCCCTGGCTCCCGGCCTCCGCACCTGGAAAGCCAGCAGTGGGGCATCAGATCCTCCTCAGGCTTCCAGTCTCTGGCTTTTCCTTCTGTCTCATCTCTCTTGCTTCCTGCCTGAGAAAGGTCTCTATTTTAAGGCCCCTGTGATTGGACTGAGTACACCAATGTAATCCAGGATAATCTTGCTGTTTTAAGGTGCTTTATTTTACATCTGCAGAAAATCCTTTTTTGCCGTATTGACAGGTTCTAAATATTAGGATTGAACATCTTTGAGAAGCCATTCTGTCTCCTCCATCATCGCTGTCTCTTTTTTTCCTTGCAGTTCATTTGTTTTCATAACCATGCCATTTCTCATTTAGAGCTTTCCACAGTGTGGATTGTGCTGATCACATCCCCATAGTGTTGTTTCACATATTAACTTGTTCCCTATATCGTCTCGGAATTGGTAGTTAGATCTTGAGTGTAGCAGCATAATCAGATCAGGTTCACTTTTGAAAAAGATGACATCAGAGGTGGTGGCATGTTCTCTCTGCAGACACTTACAGCTGGCTACCCCTAGTGTGAGGTTAGCAGCAATCCCGATCATTGCCCCTCGCTCCGTTATTAGTAAGGATTATGAAATGATGATATTCTTCTAATTTTATATTCTACCTTAATTTACTTTTCTTTGTCAGCTGTTTTTGTTACACTGAGATGTAGTTCACATAGGAAATGCCAGGTAAAACTTGTTTCTTTTTTTATATTTTCCGACTTTCAAACTGAGTTGGTTGTCTACCAAAAGTAACCAGTTAGTATTTTTCAATTTAATTATTGACTTGTCAATTTAATATTTTAAATACTTCCATCCATTGTCATTGATGCTCAAGTATCCCCATCTTTGTTCAGCAGGAGCCTTTTGGAGTTGGCCCCTGAGTCTTTTCGATGAGGCTTCAATAGTATTGAGAGCATCCATGCTTTCAGTGTACCAAGCTGTTCGAGCTCATCTTGTGTATCTCCTGCCTCATCAGCTACATCTCCATGCGCTCTAAATTCTTTTAAAGGAAAATGATTACCACAATCTAGGTACTAGGAAGGGTCATTGCTACTGGTTTGGTTTCTATCCTAGGCTTCTTAGTGGTCTGAGCTAGGCAATACTTTCTTTATTTTTTTAACAAGATCATCATGGGTTCGTACTGATACTTCCAGTACTAAATTCAGGATGATGGAGTCTGAACTTAGCCTCACTTATTTATTGTATATCTCTTCTTTCTCTTATACTAAAAAAATACTCTATTTCCTAATGACATCAGCATATATCTTGTTTTAGCGCACAGTATGTCCATTAGAGTTCTATAAAAGCACTACAATTACTGAAAGTAGTTTGAGAGTTTTTTAACATTCTTTTTCATTTAATGATATCTTCTATAGCCACATATAGAGATATTTCTCATATCTTTTTAGAGCTGCAGAGTACTTTATTATGTTTATTCATCGGTCTTCTTATATGTGGAAAATTGGCTAGTTTCCATTTTGTTGTTATTTTAAATGTTGCCTCAGTGAATAAATCTTTTTTATATTTTTACCAGTGTGTCCCTTGAACAAATTTTTGGAACCGAGATCACAAATTACATGTGTAATTTTGCTGAGTATTACCAAAATCCTCCCCCACAGGGACGGGACATTTTTATTTCTCCACAACCTGACCCATACACTGGCATCAGTTTTTAGGATTTTTATCATTTTAATAGGTGATAAGTAATAACTTAATATAGTCTAAATACTTCTGTCTCTTACTTTGAGCAGCATTAAATGATTTTGGCTTAAGGACTATTTATATATATTTATTTGAGAACTGTCCATATCTCCTGCCCATTTTTCTATCAGATTATTGGGCTTTTTCTCTATTTTTAGCTGCTTATTAAACATATGAGATATTAACCCTTTGTTTATGCTATAAATTGCAAATCTTTTTCTCACTTTGTTGTTTAGGTTTTTACATGTAGTTTTGGGGGAGTTTTGCCATTTTAAAGGGTTTTAATTTTTTTTTTTACTTTCTCAAATTTATTAACCTTCCCCCTTTTGCATGTGGATTTTCAGACATAATTAGGAAAGTATTTCCCATTCCCCTAAGTTATAGCAGAATTCACTCATGTCTTTTTTTTTATTTTAAACCTCTAATCCATTTGAAATTTATTACATGTGGTGAGAAGAAAGGATCTAATTTTATTTTTTATATATCTATCAAGTTAACCCAACATCACTTTTTTTAAAAGTCCATGTTTTCCCTATTGGTGGGAAGCACCATCTTTGCTGTATGCTAAATTTCCATAGTCACATGGTTGCATTGATCAATATCTCTTCATTATTTGCCTGTTATTTCTGACCTGCATTTGATAACACTGGAAATTAGGAGCATGTGATGCAATAAAATCTTTTAGACCTAAAGCCCACCATGTAAATAATGCTTAGATTTAGTTGTTTTGTTTAAATGAGGGAAATAAACTCACTCTTCTACATATAGCAATGATAATGTGAACATAAGTAAAGAGAGATATATAAAAGTAAATTGTCGGACTTTGAGTCAAGATGGTGGCATAGGTAAATGTGGCTTGCCTCCTCGCACAACCACATCAAAATTACAACTAAATTATAGAATAACTATCACTCAGAACCATCATAAATCAAGTCTGACAACTACAGAATTAAAGAAACCACATCCATCCAGACTGGTTGGAGAGGCACAGACATGGAACAGGCTGGTTCCACATATACATGTAGTGGATAAAAATCCAGGAGCGAGGAGTTCAAGCTCCACACCATGCCTCCCAGCCCAGGGTTCCAGTGCCAGGAAGATAAATCCCCATAATGTCTGACTGCAAAAACTATGGGAATTGAGTCCGTGGAAGAAACATCTGAAGTCCCAAGCCATTCTCCTTAAAGAACCCACACACATACTCACCTACTCAGTCTCACTCCCTCTGAACTCCAACACCAGGGTAGCAGCTTGAAAGGCACCAGTGGCATACAGAGAGGAACTGAAGTGTCTGGCATCGAGACAGGAGCTAGAGGACAGTTTTCTCCCAGACAGAAAGGTGGGCAAAGGCTATTGTTCCCTGCATAGAGCCACAGAGCAGGCAGGTGCATGCCATATCTGAGACTCCATCCACTTGGCTGACACTGTTGTTCTGCCCTGGAGATGCCCTGAGACTCCATCCCACCCAACTTACGGGCTAACCAAGCTGTTAACAGAAACTTTTCAATATGAATGACTGATCTTGGCTCATGCTTAACAACTTCCTAAATTCTATCAAACAAGCAACAGCTGGCGTCAGTGAGCCCCAGCCCTCATACCTCTTGCTAAGTGGCTGCAGGCCTGGCACTAGCAGCAACCAGCCTACATTCACAGCATGGCTCCATCTCATAATCTCCAAGACCAGCACAAGTAGCAACCATCTCAGATTGCTTTATAGCTCATGAGGGTTGGCCCTGGACAGAACACAGGTCAGGGCTTAACTGAGCTGTATTACCCAGGAAACCCCAGAGCCTGCGCACCCAGTGTACAACTAAAGACCACATCAGAGCACCACCACCCTGCCCCTGCACAGCTGATTCTCCATGGAGGTGGAGGTTGGTGGTCAGTGGCCACAACCAGTCCTTACAGCTGATGGGCCTAGGTAAATCCATCCCATTGACCAGCCAACAGCAATCAAGGCTCAACTACAAAAGGAGGGTGTACTCAGCCAACACAAAGGGCACACCTTGAGTACTCAGCTTAGGTCATAGGGGCAGCTAAGCCACTGGACCCTAGAGAACACCTACTACATTAGGCCATCCTACCAAGACAGGAAGTCATAGCAGCTCTTCCTAATACATAGAAACAAAAACAGGGAGGCTGCCAAAATGAGGAGACAAAGAAATATGACCCAAATGAAAGAACAGATCAAAACTCCAGAAAAAGAACTACATGAAATGGAGATAAGCAACCTGTCAGATACAGAGTTCAAAACACTGGTTATAAGGATGCTCAAGGAACTTAGTGAGGCCCTCAAAAGCATAAAAAAGATCCAGTCAGAAATAAAGGATACACTAATTAAAATAAAGAACAATGTACAGGGAAACAAACATAGAGTGGATGAAGCTGAAAATCAAATCAATGATTTGGAACATAAGGAAGCAAAAAACAACCAATCAGAACAAGAAGAAGAAAAAAGAACCCCCCCAAAAACAAGGATAATGTAAGCATCCTCTAGGACAACTTCAAGATGTCCAACATTCGCATCATAGAGGTGCCAGAATGAGACAAGAAAGAGCAAGATATAGGAAATTTATTTGAAAAAATAATGAAAGAAAACTCTATTTTGGTGAAGGAAATAGACATACAAGTCCAGGAAACACAGAGGGTCCCAAACAAGATGAATGCAAAGAGGCCCACTCAAAGACGCATCGTAATTGAAATGCCAATGGCTAAAGATAAAGAGAGAATATGTTTTTCTTTTGAATTAATCTTTATTTTATTTTTTTCTACTACCATTTAGTCCCCTTATACCCCCCTCCCTGCAGTGATCCTCACACTGTTATCTATGTCCATGAGTCCTTTTTCCTTTTGCACAATCCCTCCATCCCTTAAGCTCCACCCCCCCCACTAGCTGTCACCTGCTCTCCATGTATGAGTCTGTCTGTGTTTTGCCTGTTAGTTTAGTTCGTTCATTAAATTCTACATATGAGTGAGGCCATATGGTATTTTTCTTTCTCTAACTGGTGTATTTCATTTCGCATAATTTTCTCCATGTCCATCCATACTGTCTCAAAGGGTAAAATTTTCTTCTCTTTAACAGCAGAGTATAATTCCGTTGTGTAAATGTCTCATCGTTGTTTTATCCACTCATCTACTGATGGACAGTTGGGCTACTTCCATATCTTGGCGATTGTAAATAATGTCGCAATGATCATAGGGGTGTTTGAATTAGTGTTTTGGGTTTCTTCGGATACAATCCCAGAAGTGGGATTGCTGGGTCAAAAAGCAGATCCATTTTTAATTTTTGGAGGTATCTCCATACTGCTTTCCACAGTGGCTGTACTAGTCTGCATTCCCACCAATAGTGCAAAAGGGTTCCTGTTTCTCCACAACCATGCCAGCACTTTTACTTGTTGATTTATTGATGATAGCCATTCTTATAGGTGTGAGATTGTATCTCATTTTGGTTTTAATTTGCATTTCTTTGATGTGTAGTGATGTTGAGCATTGTTTCATATGTCTATTGGCCATCTGTATGTCCTCTTTGGAGAAGCGTCTATTCAGGTTTTTTGCCTATTTTTCAATTGGGTTTTTTGGGGTTTTTTGTTTTTTTTTGGTGTTGAGTTTTGTAAGTACTTTGTAATTTTGGATATTAACCCCTTATCAGATGTATTGGCAAATACGTTTTCCCATTCTGTGGGTTATCTTTTTATTTTGTTGATGATTTCCTTTGCTGTATAAAAACTTTTTAGAATGATGTAGTCCCATTTGTGTATTTTTTCTTTTGGTTCCCTTGCTTGGGGAGATATATCCAGTAAAAAGTTTCCATGAGCAATATCTGAGATTTTGCTGCCTATATTTTCTTCTAGGATTTTTATGGTTTCAGGTCTAACATTTAAGTCTTTGATCCATTTTGAATTTATTCTTGGGTGTGTTATAAGAAGGTGGTCTAGTTTCATTTTTATGCATGGTCTAGTTTCATTTTTATGCATGTAAATATGATTTAATTTTCCTAGTACCATTTATTGAATAAACTATCTTTAGCCCATTGCATGTGCTTGCTTCCTCTATTGAACATTAATTGACTATAAAAGTGTGGGTTTATTTCTGGGCTTTCTATTCTGTTCTATTGATCTATGTGTCTGTTTTTATGCCAGTACCAGGCTGTTTTGATTACTGTAACATTATAGTATAGTTTGATATTAGTGTGATTCCTCCAACTTTGTTCTTCTTGCTTAGGATCACTGTTGCTATGAGGGGCCTTTTGTAGTTCCATATAAATTTTTGAAACATTTGTTCTAGTTCTGTGAGATATGTCATTGGAATCTTGATAGGAATTGTTTTGAACCTGTAGATTGCTTTGGGTTCTATGGACATTTTTATGATGTTAATTCTTCCTATCCATGAACACGGTATGTGCTTCCACTTTTAAGACACTGAGGAAAGAAATTGAAGAAGATACAAATATTTTCCGAGCACAGGCCTTTTAAATTCTTGGTTAATTTTATTTCTAGGTATTTTATTCTTTTCGAAGCGATTTTGAATGGGACGGTTTTCTTAGTTCTCTTTTCTGTTACTTTGTTATTGGCATATAAAAATACAACTGACTTCTGGGTATTAATTTTGTATCCTGCTACTTTGCTGAATTGATTTTCATTATATTTCATTGACTCATTCAGTTTGAGTACCTTCTTGGTGAAATCTTTGGGGTTCTGTATGTACAGTGTCATGTCATCTGCAAATGAAGACAGTTATACGTCTTCCATTCCAATTTGGATGCCTTTTATTTCTTCCCCTTGTCTGATTGCTGTAGCTAGGACTTCTAATACTATGTTAAATAAAAGAGGTGAAAGAAGACATCCCCGTCTTATTCCCAGTCACAAGGGGAATGCTTGTTGTTTTTGCCCATTACATATGATGCTGGCAGTGGGTTTGTCATATATGGCCTTTATCATGTTTAGGTATGTTCCTTCTATTCCCACTTTGCTGAGAGTTTTTTATCATAAATGGGTGCCAGATTTTACCAAATGCTTTTTCTGCATCTATTGATATGATCATGTGGCATTTATCCTTCATTTTGTTTATGTGGTGAATCACATTTATTGATTTGAGAATGTTGTACCAACCTTGCATTCCTGGAATAAATCCCACTTTATCGTGGTGTATGATCTTTTTGATGCATTGCCGTATCTGGTTTGCTAATATTTTATTGAGGATTGTAGTGTCTATGTTCATCAGGGATATTGACCTATAATTTTCTTTCTTTGTAGTGTCTTAAATATAAATAGAGAATCTTAACAGCAGCAAAAGAAAAGCAGATAGTTAACTACAGCAGAGTTCCCATAAACTGTCAGCTGATTTTTTAAAAGAAAATTTGCATGCCAGAAGGGATTAGCAAGAAATATTCAAAATCATGAAAAGCAGGGACCTCCACCCAAGATTGCTGTACCCAGAAAGATATCATTTAGAATCAGAGCACAGATAAACAGCTTCTCAGATAAGAAAATACTACAGGAGTTCATCATCACCAAACCATTATTATATGAAATGTTAATGGGACTTATTTAAGAAAACGAAGATCAAAACTATGAACAATAAAATAGCCATAAATACATATCTATCGACAATTGAATCTAAAAAAAATTAAGCAAACAAGAACAGAAATGAATCATGGATATGGAGAATGGTTTGATGGCTGCCAGATTGGGGGGGGGGGGGTTGTGGGTCAATGGGTGAAGAGGCGAGGGATTAAGAAGTGCAAACAGGTAGTTACAGAATAGCCATGGGGATGTAAAGTGCAGTATAGGAAATAGAGTCCACAATAACTTAAATACATGACCCATGGACATGAACAATGGTGTGGGGATTGTTTGAGGGAGTGGGGGGTGCTGGGTGGACAGGGGCAAAAGAGAAATAATTGGGACAACTGTATAGTATAATCAATAAAATATAATGAAAAGAAAAAAAAGTAATTTGTCTAAACTTTTCTGTAAGAGTCTTAGGAGGGTTGTGTGGGGAAACAACCTATTGTAATTAATGCCTGGGGTCAGGGTCCTGCCCCTGAGGGGCTGCTTTGTTGTGGGTACTTGCTTAATTCCCCAGAGCCTTAGTTTCCTCACTTCCAAAATGGTCATAATGAAACCTTTCAGGGCTGTTGTGACCATAGTAAGATGCATAGAAAGATTTGCGTGCAATCACTCAGCATAACACCAGTACATGAAGGGCACTCAATGAGTGTTGGTTCTCTTTTCTTTCCTTCCAGAGAAAAATGCATTTACAGTTTTTACTATGAGATTTTCTCCAGCTACTCATGAGTATAAGAGCTAACCTTATTTTTGCTCTGCAAAGCTAATCAAGTAAAAGGATCAGATGAGAAATCAGCATTTTGTATTATCTCAGTTGTTGATGCCTTCACTGCACAGCAGCCTTTCTAGGCTCAATTTTTGGAGTGAAACAAAAAAAGTGGGATGGCAGCAATCTTAGGTATTGTTGATTTCTATGTGGTTGATGTAAGCTTAGAAGGAGGAAAGAATTCAGGAAAAGGATTGAGAGCAGAGATCTTGCTTTTCTCTCCACAATACAGCATTGTGTTTTGTTTTCCAGTTCAAAAGGGGAATCTGGCTTTTACTATTTCACATTCAGAAATTTCCAGAAAATCTCTTCTCACTAAATACCGCTGCCTACCCTGAAGTTGAGAGATCTGTCCATAGAAAGGACAATTACAATGTAATACAATTTGCTTCTGTCCAGACTAAAATGGAAATGTGAACTTTTTTTTGACAAAATGCTTCATCTTTCAGGATTACTACATATGGTTTTCTTTCATAGAATCCTGTTTTTTTTTTATTTATCCTAATAATTTTTAAAATCATCAACTTTATTTGGTAATACAGTATAGATATATTTAATGAATTTGCTTTAAAACATTTTAAAATTATTTTACTTTTTTAAGTATGTTGTATTGATTATGCTATTACAGTTGTCCCATTTTTTTCTCCCCTTTATCCCTTTCTGCCCTGCAACCCCCCAGCATTCCCTCACCTTAGTTTATGTCCATGGATGTTTATTTCTTCTTTTTGTTCCAAACTTTGATTTGAGTCCCGGTTTCCTTCCCTTCACTATTGTTTCCCTGCATGTTTTCCTTTATTTCACGTTGTATAGCCTTAATTTCTTCCTTTATTTTGCGACAAAACTCAACCATTTCTGTGAGTATCCTGATAACCAGTGTTTTGAACTCTGCTTCTGATAGGTTGTCTCCATGTCGCTTAGTTCTTTTTCTGGAGTTTTGATCTGCTCTTTCATTTGGGTCGTATTTCTTTGTCTCGGCACACCTGTTACCTAAAATCGTTTTTAGAATTATTTTTCTCTTCATGAATTATTGAAGCCTCAGTCATGACTTCAATTTTTAATTTTATTTTTTTAATTAAACCATTGAAAGTAGTTTATGTAATTTATTGTTTAATGATATGAACTATTATAATATGAATATGAAGTATGCTACGAAAATATGATTTAATAAGTTTTTACAAAACACTAATTAGATTCTATTTGTGCAGCATTTCAGAAAGTGTCTCAGTTACATTTTTATTTTATCTTCACATCAATCATGTTAACCATAGATTATAGTTGAGGAGACTAAGGCCCAAAGAAATTAAATTATTAGTGACCCAGGCTCACATAGCTAACAGTTCTAGACTAGAAGAAATTCTGATTTCAATCTACTGTTCTTGCAACCAATGCTACAACTGAACTAAATTCATAAAAGCAAGAGCACTTGTTTAGACATGCATACATATTATATTTTCCAATTTTAACATCATGTCAGATTCGCCACTTAATCTTGTGCTTCATTTGTAATGTTTCATTTGTAATGTTTCAACCTCGCTTAATTTTTAAAATTAATATGAATAGCTAACTCATTCTTTGTGTGTCCAAATGAGAACTACTATGGAATAATATTCTGGTAACTTGAAACCTCTTAAGGGTCAGTCCTCACATAAAGTATCTTTTAAAAAGGCACAAAAATAGCACGGTTAAGACGGAACTCAGTGCTAAGGTCTGGGTTTGTTTTCCAGGTGGCGTTGCATGCTTGTGGAGTGGCAACAGACATGGTGATTGAGCTCTGCATCAAAACACGGGCTTCCTTTGTCACCTGCCCGTGCTGTTATGGTTTCATTCAGAATACCTCCAAGTTCAATTTTCCAAAAAGGTGAAAGTGTTCTACCTAAGGCAGCAATATGGGGATTAAACCAATGCACAAAATTCTTTTGATACAAAGTTGCAATGAGATTTCAGTGTGAGCTCATTTCCTCTTCCCACAATGGCAAGTATTGTGTATAAGTTAGAGGAGAAAGAGAGGATCTTCTCTATATCTCTGTTGGTTTTTCTCCTGGATCCAGCTCCTGCTGAAATTTAGAAGTCTAAGAGTCAGATGACTTGAAGTGTAACAGCTTCAGCACTTCCCTGTGTACTTCTCAATGGAAATCATTACGTATGAGAGGCAGTGGGTGTAGTGGTTAAGTGCTTAGGACCCAGAAGTATTTCACCTGGGTGTAAAAATTGGCTTCTCATTCTTGTATACGTTGTTTCACCTCCAGCAATTCACTTAAACTCTTTTTTGCCCTGCATTTTCTCATCTACAAGATGGGGGTTATAATAGTAAATTACCTCAAGGTTTCTGTGAGTGCTTTGATATATATATAAAGCACTTAGAAGCAGCATAGAGTTAAGCACTCAATAAATATAAGCTGTTGCTAGGTACAGTCGTAGCAGTAGTTTTTTTTAAGTACTGCCCACGGGTGGTGCTGATTAATCTGTAAGTTCAACAGCCATTTTAATTCTCATTGCTTTAATTCAGCTTACTGGAGGGTCACTCTCTTGGTGTTTATGACATTTCATTCTCTCAGACACAGTTACTGAGAATCATGCTGATCATTTTAACTATAGAATAGATTAAATGTGTTAGTTTTGGAAAGTCTATCCTATAATGTATCAAAAAAGACTTCCTATCATTTTCATCATAACTTTTAAGAAACCTTATAATTTATTTTTCATCAGTATTTATACTTAAAAGCATCTACCTTAGTAATTTAAAGTTAAAAGTACTAATAATAGCCTTCTTATTCTTCGCCTTTCATTGTTTTGTTCTCTTCTACAATTTGCAACTAGGTGAGAGAATAAAACAAAGGAACTATGGAGAAGCCAAAAATAAAATATAACTTGAGGCTTATTCAACAGTTGAGATTTCATTTTATTCTAAATCTACTTAGATAAAATGCATATTTTATAACCCACCAAGGACTTTCAGTCTAGCACTAGAAAGATTCTTAAGAATGCTAATTTGAGTTGTTCAGCCTGTAGTCTCACTTACCTGATTTTAAAGTCTCAATTTAATATCTGCCAACTTTATCACATCTCTATAGATTTACTCACATTTGCCCCCTTTGTCATTGGAGAATCAGGGCCGTATACCAGACAGCCAGGGAGAGCACCCACCCCCAGAGACGGCTCACATTACTCACACTAGCCAGTCCCAAGCTTGTGCACCCAACCTTGCCATTCCTTCCCAGGGAATCCGCAGTAGAGGCTCGTTCCCGCTGCCTCCTGACCCCCTGGTACTTCCCCATGTGGTCCTACATAGCATGGCATGCCCCTCCTCTCCAAAACTGTGAGGAGCAAAGTACCTTGTTAATGGCAGTCCTCTCCTGAACTGTTGGACCCTCCAAGCCTGAATAACAATAAAACCCACATTTTAAAACAGATTGAATCTGTGTGCACTCACACGGGGAAGAGAAAAAACTGATTGTACTTCTCTAATAGTGTAAATAATCTTAGAAAGAAATACTTTTAATTCATAACAAACTGATGGTATGCTTTTGCCTTTTTATTAAGACATTTCAAACTGTCATAGCTTTTAGTTCAGGATGGCATTACATACTCTTCAGGGAAAATATATCTTTTTGTGTATAATTTAGTTCCTTCAAGACTATTTCTACTCGTAATATTTGGTATTTAAAATGATGACTAATTTGTTTTTCTTTTCTATTTCAGTGAGCAATTTAAGAAAACCCTATCATACAAGGTAACCTTTAAAGATCTAGAGATGTATTCCTATAATATACTTTTTATCTCTTCTTTATATTTTTTCCTCTCATATTTCTAATGGAATATATAATCTGTAGTTGTATTTGAATTATTCATGAACATCTAATGTGGATTTTTGTTTTGAAATCAAGATTACCCCTTAAGTATTTGACAAGATTTTGTAGAGGGCCTGAGTGTTTACCCTACTTGCAAGCCAACTAGTTAGCCTGCCACAGATCCACGGATGCCGAGAGAAGACAGGAGACTCCAGAGACCAACGCAGCTCTTGCCGCCAGCAGTAGGGGTAGCCAGACTGTCATTTCTGCACTGGCCGCCTGAGGCCTAATTGCTGCCGGTGACACCTATCCACACAGTGAGTTGCATTACAGGACAGGAAACTTGAGCTTAGGAAATGCAAATGCTTTAAGATTTAATCTTTAAGTAAACATACCTGCCCTTTGCTCCAGAGGAAGACACTATATAGTTTCCAAGGCTGTTTACTGTCCAAGTATCTTTGAAAGGATAATCTGGAACAGAGGCAAAATTTTCAGTAAAAGGGAAGATAGTAAACATTTTAACTTTTGCCAGCCACTTACAAATCTCCCACTTATTCTACATTGTCCTCTTTGTTGTAGATTTACAATCCTTTAAAAATGTCAAAAAACAAAACAACAAAAACCAAAAAACAGTCTTAGCTTTCGAGCCATACAAAATCGGGTCATAGGCCGGATTTGGCTTGTGGGCCATCGCAGTGCCTCTGCTCACAGACTCAGACACACAAGAGATGCACAGAGAATTGTCTCCCAGCTCCTTGCACAGCTCTGAGTTGCCAACCTGGGCATCACTGTTAACTACTCAAATGATCAGTAACGGGACATAATGAAATCTAAGAAATGATAATATTTGAGAGAAAAACATAAATAATCCTATTAAAAGTTAATAAATTAGTTTGGATTTTTAATTTGATTAATTTCACTTCTTTCACAGACTTATTAAAATATATAGTAGCTTTTTATATACCAGCCACTGCCTTCTAGGAATTTTCTTTTCTTCCCTTTCCAACAGTGAAATAGTGAGGTACAGTGACCTAAAAATGTTCGTTCTACCACATTGCTACCCGTGTCTCCTTTACCTCCAACCCTTAAATGCCTGCCTCCAGCTCTGTCTCCCACCCTGACCTCTCCCCACCCCCCACCCCCACCCACCTCTGTACAGAGTGTGTGGAGAAAACAGAAACTTCTGTGCTCATGCTTTTATTCAAACCAGAACTTTTCTTATCTTTGCCTCCTAGATTTAAGTTTTCATATCCTAGGGCACTGTAAGGTTTTGGGGAGGAACAGTAGGATTCCAGGAACTTTATTTTCATAATGTTCCAAATACCTTACCTTTCTCTCTCAAGGCCCTGCTAATAAAGTAGAAAATGAATTGAAAATAAACAGAAACTAGACCCTTGTTTTTAATCCCTCCTTGAGTGATGCTAGGTAAAGCAAACTCAGAGAATTTATGGAAAAAACCCTCGGGTAATGAGGTCAGGTACCACAGTCCCACTGCCTAGGAAAGAAAGAAAAATCTCTAGAGTTCAAAGAGATGGGACACCAGGCTCTTCCAGAGAGAAAACCCGCTGGTTCCCAATTCATCTCTATCTCCTCTTTCTCTCATACCACTCAAAGCTGCTTGGCCCCCGGACTTTTTGAAGGTCTTAGATGTACATGCGCTATAGAGAAGTCTTCTCAAATACTGTGGCAAGATGATAGCTCAGTGTTTCCTAACTTAACCATGATGGGTGGGCTAGCAGACAGAACTACATGGACTTAGTGCCAAAGACCTTGAAAGTCACCTTGGAAATGTTTTTCTCCATGTACAATCAGCCAGCCGACCTTTACCGAGCGCCTACTGTGTGCCTCCCCCTTTCAGAACTAACTTACAGGGAAGAACACACTCACCAATAATTCCAATAATTTGTGTTTAGGTTGGACTTACCAGGACAAGAGAAGCAATCCGTGTCTGAGGTTGTGAGTGCCTCAATATTATCTATATTTAAAGTGAATCGTAATTTAAAAATACCAGGAGGACAAAGGGCATGCTTTTTCTTGTCTTTTCTTCATATAATATAATTCTAAATTCTTCTTCTGCCCCTTCATGATGCCAATTTTTGGTCGCTTAATAAAAGTTACTTATTTAAACCATTTTATTAGTACCCTACACATTGCCTCTAAATTTCATAGTAAGCACTAAAGTGTTTCTCACAATGTATTAAAATTGAGAAAAAGTTAACCCTTCAAAAAGAACCAGCATCACACAATCATTTCAGTTACCTTATTTAAAAATGGAGGCTGCAAAATGAATATACAAAAGACCAAACTTAGATAAGTGATGAATCTGAGTTCAACCCGTTGGCTAAGCTGACAGGTGAGATCATTTACACACTTAGAAACTGCAGCTGTTCTGAATGAACAGTTGTCATGGGAGCACTGCCATCGTCTTGACAGCAACAAATCACTTCACCTTTGGCTACCTGCAGATTTAAGAGCACTGTGTCGACTCAGCAGCTGTCATCCCTTTAAAGCCGCCTTCTTCTTCTTCTTATTATTATTATTATTAATTATTATTATTCTCATTTTTATTAATACAATCTTTCCTAAAATTGTTAAGCAAAAGCAGTACTCTCCCTCCCATTCCCTCAGGCCTACTTTCCGGTTCTTCCTAAAGTAGAAATAAACACACCTCGTGCAGCCTTTCGGAGTGAGGGAGAACGAGTGGGCTGGCCCCCTCTCCTCTACAGGGACTGCGCGCAGGGAGAGTTGGGAAAAGCAGCGCGGCGGCCCGCACTCTGCCGGGTATCCGGAGGCCTACAGAAGCCGCAAATAGTGATCTTCTACAGGATTTCCCTCTGGTAGTAGAAGAAAAGCCACTTAGAATGGCTTCTTGGATTCAAATTTTATTGAAGGAAAAATGTAAATGAATTTTAGGTCTTTTTGTGTAACATATTATAATCACAAATTTTAACCCTATTTCTGCTAAAATCAACTGCTCAGGGGTGCTGGGGATCACCCATGCACCTGCTCCTAAGAAATGCATGTGAAGAACTGTCTATTTGGAGGGCAAATAAAGTTCCTGAGCAGCATTTTCTGAAAATTTGCTTATTTGAAACTATTTGTGCAGCACTTTATTCAACTAAACAATGTAGAACTCCAGAAAAATGAGACAGTTTTATAAATTTTATAATTGTGAAGCAAAGGATTAAAATAAGCTCACTTTCTGCTGCTTTTTCTTTTAGGAACACATGATTCTGTGCAGATTTGCAGATCAGACAGCTGCCCAGCTCCCACCCCAGCGAAGGCTTATAGGTATGTGTTTCCGCCGCAGCTGTTCAGTAGATTGTATACATGGTGCCTGGGGGTGAACTCGCCAACTCTGTATAGAGAGGACTGGTTCATCTATCAAGAAGAAAGTAAAGTTTAATTTTTCCCAGAAAACTTAATCCAGGTTGAAGCACTTTGTAACAATAACAGCACTGTATTCCATTTTTGTTACAATACCTTTAAATTAAATATATTTTCAATGTTTGTACATTGAGTAGAATTATTAAGTTATGAAAAAACTGGAGAACCCATCAAAAACCACATAAGAAAATTATAAAGATGGAAAAATCAACCATGCATGCCAAAACTGGTGCATTAAAAATGTGTAAATAGGATGATAATGTTTTATTTCTTGGAAAAAAAATATGCTTGTATATTATGAATCATAGACCAATATACTTGACATTTGTAATATTAAGTATTACCTAAATTGAAAAACCTACAATTACTTTTCAAGTTTAACTAATAAATTTATCCAAGACTTTGCTTTAGAAAAAGAAATGACATTTAGAAGGGTAATAGCAGCTAACAGTTATTGAACATTTAAGCACTGAGATGAATACACTCCACCTATTATCTCAGCAAATTTTTATAAAAATATTTATGGGGTATGTACGTACTACTATTTGTACTGTAGAGGTAAGAAAACTGGGACAAAAGCCTGGAGAGGATGCTTCAGCTGGTAGATAATGGAGCCACACTATGAACCCACATTATTTGATTCCAACGTGAAGCTCTCATCCACCTTTGCAGTGCCCACCAGTGATGGAGTTATATCTCTGGAAAACTAGGCTCTAAAATTAGGGCTTAAAATGACTAAGTGGAGCTAAAACTAGTCTTAAAAATCATTTATGAAAGCCCACATTGAAGACCATCCTGGGCTGGAAAACAGATTGCTGTTTCTTTGGGCATCAGATGTAGTCATTAGCTTTTACTCAGGGACCATGTTATATGAGAACTTGTTACCCTTAAACTCTAAAATCAAAGGCAGCATAGAAAGATACTCACAGTTGGAGAGGGCTTTGAGACCTGAGGCTGAAGGAACAAGTGATTTCCTTCTCTTTCTCATGGCTTGGGACATAAACATGTGGAAAAAATGGCCTCCTTCCCACCTGCAGCTCTCTCCCTCTCAGTCTTCTTCCCTCTTCCTACTTTTTCCATTCCCAACACTTTGAGTCAGTTGAATGTACATTTGATGTACAATCAATATATATAGGGGTATAATTTGCATATACATCAAGTTACCATATGTTGTCATATATAATGAGCACCCACGTTTTTTAGCCCAAAGTTACGGGGAAAAAATCTTTCATTTTAATTTTTTAATTCAATTATTTATTTATTTATATTTATAAACAAAGCCAATTATCTTATTCTAGGGTATCATTTTACATATAGATATCCTTATTGCTTTCTAGAGTTATACTTTTAATGTTAAGCATAAATAAAAGGCTAAAAACATTTATACAGAGACAGAATTAGTACTACTCATGTATAATGAGCGTCCTTATTTTTCCCTCAAAAACTTGGGCAAAAAAGTGTGCATTATACATGGCAAAATACAGGTACACTCGATATAACTTCACTAGACTCAGTGAAGACATAATTGGTGTGGTGGAAGGGGGTATACATGGTTGATGTTTTAGGCATTAAACCAGAAGGAGTGGCTGGAAGGGAAGTTGCTAGTTGAGGACGAGAAGCATTTGGCATGATTATTGGCATGAAAGGGGAGAAAGTCAGGTTCAAAGTCAGGTTCCATGAAATGTCTACGTCTATACTTTGCACAGGTCATACTTTTGTTCTATGAACATTTTAGAAAGCTTCCCGAACCCTAAAGATAGAGTTCCAACAATTGGATTTCAGTTGTAAAGACACTGCTTCAACATGTGAAAACATGAGATTCCTCTGTGTAATGGAAAAGGAAAAATTAACTGGACTGGGATCAAAGCCAAGGCTAAGTGAGCTGCAGTGTAAACCTAGGGTGGGTACTGAAGGAATGTAGAGCATCCCATCTGACAGAGAATGTTTCATTTTAAATTGAAAAGTAGATGAGGGAGGGGGTGCATTTACAGACATCTTAAAAGAGGAGTGATATTTTAAGGGAAAAAAATGTTAGCCATACAGCTGTTGATGAAGAGGGGGTGATGTAGCCTAAATAAAATTCTAGACACCTCTTTTTATATCACTGTAAGACAGTGCATCTGTTTTTGGCATGAGCCTTTTAAGGAAAATATACAAAATATTTTAAATGTGAATCTCTCAGTGCCAATTCCTACCTACTGATTTCACCTCACACTGTTGTGTGAGGATTCTTCTGTCTTTCACAGAAGACCCTTTTCTATTTCATTTTTCTCTCTCCACTTCTGAAACTGTGTTAATTTAGCAGTTTCTGCTGTCATTTAAATAAATCATTTAGAAATAATGCTTAGGTATTATTATAATTATTGAGGAAAAATGGAATGAATGAATTTATATAGAGTCAGTAACCTTTTCCCAAGAGGAAGAAGAAGTTTATATATTGAATTTAGAGAAGTTGAAAGTGTAATAGCCATAGCTTTAAATATATTCAACCTTAAATCATTTTATTTTCCTGAGCTACTTTTGAAATAAAAGTTTGCATTTACCAAAAGAACGCAAATTCACTGTTTTGCTTGCCAGTCAGGTTTCCTCTTGTTTCCCAAAGATTGAAAAGAAAATTGAATACCACTATTTCATATGGGCAAGGAGCTCTAAAAATTAAGATTATGCTACAATCAACATTTCTCACCCACCTGAAATAATCAGCACACAATTGAGAATTTTCACAAATATTTTCTATTTCCCACTCTTTATTATCCTAAAAACTCCAGGTGTAAAATGCAACATACTGTCTGATGTCCCTTTGTTTGCGTGTCATTTTAGATATTCTTAAAGACAAATATTATTTTTTTACACTATTACAGATACTGTGTTTTCAAAGGGCATGAAAGAGAAAAGGTCAATACATGGATTTTTAACCATAGTGGGAAACAGAATCTGTTTTTATTTGAGATATATGTATTTATATATTTTATACATTTTAGAAGGTTAACATTCTTTCAATTACTGGCAGAAACAAATCTTCAAAATATTATGTACTTGTTAATTACTTTCTCTTCATATGGCTCAAGAATGAAACTGAAAGAGACTGAACAGGACCTGGGGGCAAATAGCATTTTCCATATACTTACAGATTTTTGTCACTGTATTGAGTCCCTTAAACAAATTGAAATGGCACTGCGAGCTGGATGGGGTCTCATGATACCACTGACTATATTTCAGGAAAGCAGTGCATGTGCCTGGTGGATCTGGACCGAGCAAGAGCTGCAGAAGAACGTGGCTACTCCGTTCAAGTGATATCCATGGAGCCAGAGAGCTGCTCTCCCAAAAATAACATGATCGTTGGAGTCCCCATTTAGAATGAGATACTCACATTTGATGTTTTGCCATTTGTCTTAGTGATGAAAGCCCAGTGGCATTCAGGAGGTTCTTGGCATAACTAGGAAACAGCATTAGCCATCTTGAACCCATTGTGCTCAGGAAGGAAAGCAGCAGGAAAATCTTTGAAGAAAAGCTGCCTGCACAGCATTGCAAATGCTTTTATAATGTGTGATTAAAAGACCACTGGTTTTCATAGTGAGAATCCCCTGACGTCTCAGCGGCCAGCAGAATGATACTCTCTAGCTGAGGTTCCATCACTGGAATAACAATTTCCTTTTCAGTTCACAGCTTTTCTGCTCTGGCCAATGTGGTGTTCAATTCAAAACAATGTACTAGCAGCCTTTATAATCATTGGGATATTCCAGCGGAGAGCAAAAGCAGACTCAGTGGAGTTGTCTGTTTTTATATTTCTAACAATTGTACTTTTTCTATATTTTTTAAAAAATCTAGTCAGGTAATAATTGTATGGTTAAACTTTTAAGCTGAAGTGAGCTGGACTTGTGTATCACTTCATAAACTCCATTTAAATATAGTTCCCATAAATTACCTAATGAGATCATCTGTGGTTCAGACATTTTATATGAAGACATTATAAAATGATTGTAGCATATTCCCATTATGGGCACATGTAATTTGGACATAAATTCTAACTAATCAGTAAATACGTTGATTAAATAATTATTGAAGATCTGTTATTTGCAAGACTCTGCCCAGATTCGTAAAAGGATACAGAGAGGAATAAGAATAGACACATGCCTTGTATATAGGGGAAAATTGTCCAGAAGAGAAAGAGTAATGAATTAGTTAAGTTCTTTATATCATAATATAATATATGGTCACAGGATTTGCTTTTCGGATATCAATATTTTGGGGTGTTACAGCTTATAGAGTATAAACGAGAGGTCGGGAGAATACAGAATTATATGAGCTTATTTGAATAACTATCTCTATCCAAATTCATATTCCACCAGCCAAAGTTTTTAAAGACAGACAGCATGTTCACTCTCATGATCTGCTAATTAATTATCACATGTTCTAGGTTATTCCATTTGAGATAAGATATATTTCATCAATTTTGATTATTTCAACCCTGTATGACATAGTGTAAGGAGAAAGGACTTTAATAAATAACTCTTCTATCACTGTGGGTTAAAATACACGAAAAATTTATGGAGGGCGGGAGGGCATTGAACTCGTTTTCTGGGATAAAATTTGAGAAAAGAATCATCAGCCTGAGTATTTTAGTTATTTGCACCTTATAAATGCGCTGTGTTCTTTTATCCTAGGCTTTCTTTTTTTTTAAATTAGGGTTAATTTAAAGACAATAAAATGACAGATTTTAAGTGTTCAGATTGAGAGTTTTTGACAACTGTATACACCCATGCAACCAGCACCAGAAATAAGATGTAGAATGTTTCCATCAGTCTAGAAACTTGTCTTATGTTCCTTTCAGTTCAGTGTCCTCCACCCCAGAGGCCACCACTCTCTGATTTCTATCGCCCTACATTTATTTGGCCTATTTTTGTCCTTCAAATAAATCAAATCATTTACTATGTAGTCTTTTGTGTCTGGCTCCTTTTGCTCAACAAAAATAACATTGTTATGTGTATCAATAGTTTTTCCTTCTAATGGAATACATGGTATTCCATTATATAAATATATTAAAATGTGTTTATCCATTCTCTTATTGGTATTTATTTGGATTGTTTCCACTTTGAGGATATTATGAATGAGGGCTACAAATATTCTTGTACAAGTCCTTTTGAAGATATATGTTTTTATTTCTCTTAAATAAATACCTAGTAGTGGAACCGCTGGGTTATTAAATAAAGGAATGTCAGTGGCTAAACAATTTCCAAAATGGTTTTGCCATTTTATATTCTCACCAGCAACGTATGAAAGTTTTAGTTCTCTATACCATCTCTCCAACATGTGATAGTATCAGTCTTCTGGGATGTGAAGTAGTGTTCTATTGTGGTTTTAATTTTCCTTTCTCTAATGACTAGTGATGTTTAAGCATCATTTATAAAGTATCTATTCGAGTCTTTCACTCATTGGTGAAATTAGGCCAACTGGGTTTTTTTACTGTTGATTTATAAGAGTTCTTTATATGTTCTGGATATGAGTCCTTGTCAGATATATGTGTTGAGAATATTTTTCCCAGGCTGTGGCTTACCTACTCATTTTCATAATGTTTTCCTTTTCATAAAACCTAATTTATATCTTTTTAGGGTAAATATTTTTGTGTGTCCTCTCTAATAAATCTTTACCTATTCTAAGATTATGAAGATCCTTCCTATGTTTTCTTATAGAAACTTTATGGTTCTAGAGAGGTCCAAAATGGCTGCTGAGTAGCTGGAAGCGGCGCTACCCACTTGCTCCCAGACCCTGACTAGCCTTGTAGCTAAACCAGAGAGCAATCAACTTAAAAATCTAGCGGAGAGTGAGTGAGAGCATGTGTAAGTGCACACGTGGATGAGAGTGTGGGGAGTGCGTGACAGTGGGAAGATCCTGCCCACCTGCAGGACACTCAGAAGCAGGCGGTGTGCCCCTCCTAGTGGATCGGCTGTCACCACCGCTGGCCAACCTGGCACTTCTGGCTGCAGATGGGCTCAGGAGCCACAAGCTCTGGAGGCAGAGGGAGATGACTGGCAAGGTGCTGGCTGCAGAAACAGCATGGTGGGAGCAGGCCCGCCCAAGGCTGAGCATCTCTGGAGGGAGCGGCGAGAGACCCTGCCACCTGCTCCCATGTGATGGCATCCCTGCAGCACTCTTCCCAGGGCCATCTGGGAGAGATCCAGAAACTTTACCTAAAACTGTCAGAGGCTCAGGCAGGCTGTGGCCAGCCTTGACTGAGAGAGACTCTGTGATTTGTGGGGGGGCGGGGAGTGGGGTTGCATGGAGAACAGGCTCCACAGGGCTTGGTGCTGCAGCATGTGGACCACACAGAAACTCTCTTAAACGAGGAGCTGAGGTAAGACTCCACCTTGGCAGGGACCCAGCGCTCACGTGAATGTACGCGCACGCGCAGCAGCTCTGCTAACAAAGAGCTCAGAGCGGGAGAGTCACACTGAAGGCACTGTGGGGCCCGACCCAGCACGGCTGGTGAGCAAAAGACTGTACAGAGTGGAGAGTTCGGGCCTGAGCCTCGCCTGACAGAGCAGCAAGCTGGGGACTGGACGGCCAGGAGCTGAATGCCTGAGATTTGCTGCAGCCGGGCAGATCCCCTCACAGACAGGCGAGGCCGACCCTCACCTGCGGGAATACAGGCTCTGTGGATCAGCGAGGCCGAACTCAAGAGCATCCTGCTGGGCACATTTCCACAGGGCACAAAAAGCTCTGAATGGGCCCTTTACCAGACACTACGAGCTATACTATTCCTTGGGCCCTGATTCACTAAAATCAGCAGAGCAGAGAGATTAGAGGCAGGCACAGCAAGGGGGGTTCAGGGATCCACCCAGCCTTGGCATTTAAAGCTACTGTCTGAACCAAACCTGAAAGAGCTGCCCTTTCTAAACAGATTGGCCCCTCGCAGGAAATGGACAGCTAATTCACCAGAAACCATATATTATTGGAAAGAATCTGAGACAGACTAAGACGTGTGGGGAGAGGATGGGGAACATTCCCACCATCTTCCCTGAAGACTGAACAGTGCCCCTCAGGGGTGACCCCAGGTTCTCAACCTCCCAGTTGCACCAGAGGCCTCCTCTGGAGGCAGGAGGAGAAGGTACTGGCAGTCCTCTTGGGTCATCACAGGAACCATTCCTGGGCCCTGGGCTGATGGAAAGCCAGCAGGGCAGAAGCGTGGGGACCCGCCCAATCTGAAGGAGACCGCCACAGACTGTGGATCATTTGCAGTCTTCAATAGGCTGCCTAGGGCCAGACTAGACCCCATCTGACATTCTCAGGGGCGGATCCAGAAAGAGAAGACAGGGGCAAACACTAGATTCTACTGAGATGAATTCCACCACAGTCTTCTTCATGATTTGCATTTTTTTCTCTCCTGCTTAGCTTTTTAACATTCATTTCTTTTCCTTCAAGTTTGCACCTATTATGTCACGAGTTTTTCTATTTTAGTTTATTTCAAGTATCATATTTTTCTCCTCTCTTACTCCATTTTATCTTCTTCCTTCCTCTTATTTTTGTTTTAAATTTTATTTTTCTCTTGCTATGACTTCTATTTCACACTCTTACTATTTCTCCTTCCAGCCTCTCCATACTATTTTTCTGGTCATTACTCATCTCATATTCTTTTTCCCATTTTAAAAATACCCTTATTCTCTCTCCACCTTTATCAATTTTTGCTTGCTGGTTGTTGATATGGTGGTGGTTGTTGCATTACTACAATTTTATCTCTGGATCTTTACTATTTTTGTACTTCATATTTCAAATTTTACTGTTCTCCTTTCCTACTCCATTTTGCCTACCTCCTGCCCTTTCTTTTTTTCCTTTTAAATTTTAGTTTTTCCCTGTCTTTGGTTTTCATTCCTCACCCTTAGTATTCCTTCTCCCTCTATCCTCTCAAAAGCACTTTTCTTTACTCTGAACATCTCATAAGCTTTTCTTTCTTTTTTCCTTCTAATTCCCATCCCACCTATATTAATCTTTGCTCATTTGTTGTTGATATTGCTGTGGTGGATCTTTTTCTCCAATTTGGTTCCTATTTCTTTTCACTATATATTTTTAAATGTTTTTAAAGTATATTTTAGTGATTATGCTATTACAGCTATCCTGTTGTTTTTCTCCCCTTTATTCCCATCTGTCTGCACCCACCCCCCACCAGCATACCCCAGCCCCAGTTCAAGTCCATGGGTCGTACATGTAAGTTCTTTGGCTTCTCCATTACCCATACTGATCTTAACCTCCCCTTGTCTATTTTGTACCTACCAATTATACTTCTTATTCCCTGTAATGTTTCCCCTTCTCCCCCACCCCTCCCTGCTGATAACCGTCCATGTGATCTCCATTTCTGTGATTCTGTTCCTGTTCTAGTTGTTTCTTTATTTTCGTTTTTGCTTTTAGGCTCTGTTATGGATAGTTGTGAGTTTTTTGTCATTTTACTATTCATAGTTTTGATCTGCTTTTACTTGGATAAGTCCCTTTAACACTTCATATAATAAGGGATTGGTGATGATGAACTCCTTTAACTTTGCTTTATCTGGGAAGCACTTTATCTGCCCTTCCATTCTAAACAATAGCTTTGCTGGATAGAGTAATCTTGGATGTAGGTCCTTGCCTTTCATGACTTCAAATACTTCTATCCAGCCCCTTCTTGACTGTAAGGTTTCTTTGGAGAAATTAGCTGGTAGTCTTCTGGGAACTCCTTTGTAGGCAACTGTCTCCTTTTCTCTTGCTGTTTTGAAGATTCTCTGCTTATCTTTAATCTTTGGTAATGTAATTATGATGTGCCTTGGTGTGTGCTTCCTTGGGTCCAACTTCTTTGGGACTCTCTCAGCTTCCTGGACTTCCTGGAAATCTATTCCTTTTACCAGACTGGGGAAGTCCTTCTTCATTATTTTTTCAAATAAGTTTTCAATTCCTTGCTCTTCCCCTCCTTCTGGCACCCCTACAATTTGGATGTTGGAACATTTCAAGTTGTCCTGGAGGTTCCTAAGCCTCTCATTTTTTTGAATTCATGTTTCTTCATTCCGTTCTGGTCGAATGTTTATTTCTTCCTTTTGTTATAAATCATTGATTTGAGTCCCAGTTTCCTTCCCTTCACTGTTGGTTCCCTGTGTATTGTTCTTTATTTCATTTTGCATAGCCTTCACTCTTTCCTCTATTTTGTGACCTTACTCAACCATTTCTGTGAGCATCCAGATTACCAGTGTTTTGACTCTGTATCTGAAAGGTTGGCTGTCTCTTCATCACTTAGTTGTATATTTTCTGGAATTTTTATCTGTTCCTCCGTTTGGGCCATGTTTCTTTCTCTCAGCACTCCTGTTACGCTATAAAAGGTGGAGCCTTAGGTATTCATCAGGTTGGGGCAACCCACTGCGCTGCATTGTGGTGGTGTATGTAGGAAGGAGGTCAGAGAGGGCCCTATGCTCAGCTCTTTCCCTGCTTTCAGTCACTTTCCCTGCTGCCCACAAGCAAATTGGGTCCTTGTGGTGCTGATTCCCGGGTCGGTAGGTTTGTGTACATTCCAGGACCCCATGGATCTCTCCAATGAACTATCCTGGAAGGCTGGGAGTTTCTTCTGCCACTTAAACCCCCACAGGTTTTCATAGCCAGAGGTTTAGAGGCTTTCTTTTCCCATGCTGGAACATTGGGTTGCACAGTCTGTCTCATTTCCCAGTCGTTCCTCTCAATTTATCCCCAAGATAATGTGGCCCCTCCCAGTCCACCAGCCACCGCCTCACCAGGTCCTCTAGCCACTGCCTTTCTGTGCATGTTCTCTGCCCAGGCTGCCTGTCTCCACCCCTCCTACCAGTCTGGATGAATGTTTTTTCTTTAACTCGGTGTCAGACTTACACACAGTTCAATTTTCTACCAGTTCTGGTTGGTTTTTGTTTTTAAATTTGTTATTGTCCTTCTTTTAGTTGTGTGAGGAGGCAAAGTGTATTTACCTGTGCCTCCATCTTGGCCAGAAGTCAAGGGATCTATTCTTTTTAATTTTTGATTAAAACTAATACTATATGCTGCCCTTTTCTTACTCCATTCTGCCTCTTGCCTCCCTTTATTACTTAGAATATAAACTTTATTTTCTTTCTTTTATCACCTTGTTTCTATTCCTTACTCTTATTATTCTCCTCCCTCTACACCCCCTAGATAATTTTTCTTTCAGTTAGTCATCTATTATTCATTTTTCCTTTCATATAATAGTCTTAATCTCTTTACACCTTTATTAATATTTGATCATTTGATGAGTTTATAGTGCAGTTTTGGTTAGGGGTTATTTATGCGGGTGCAGATTTGTTTCCTAGGTTGTTTGGTTCTGTTCTGGCAGCACCTGCACAACAGCATACAAGGCGAGGTGAACAATGTGATTCTTAGTCAGCCAGATGGAGGGAAGGACCCACCAAAGAATGACCCAACAACAACCAAAACCCAATTACAACCAGAGAGCCCACATAAATGGCATAAATAGCATCCCAAGAGCATCAAGCTCAGGAGATCAAGGAGACTACAGAACACTAAGGAAGATACAAGTAAATGGAAGCATAAACTATGTTCATGGATTGGAAGAACCGACATCATTAAAATGTCCATACTACCCAACACAATCTATAGATTCAGTGCAATCCATATTATAATACTAATGGCATATTTCGCAGATCTAGAACAAATATTTTAAAAATTTATATGGAACCAAAAACTCCCCCAAGTAGCTTCAGTAATCTTAAGAAGAACAAAGTAGGAGGGATCACAATACCTCCTCATGTCAAACTGTACTACAAGGCCATTGTAATTAAAACAGCTTTGTACTGGCATAAGAACTGACACATAGATCATTGGAACAGAATAGAGATCCCAGAGATAAACCCATCTCTTTGTGGTCAATTAATATTTGTCAAAGGGGGAGGAGCACAAAATAGAGTAAAAATAGCCTCTTCAATAAATGGTGTTGGGAGTTCTGGACAGGTACATGCAAAAAAAAAGAAGAAGAAGAGGAAACTAGTCTACTAACTTACACCATATACCAGAATAAACTTGAGATGTATAAGGGACTTAAATATAAATTGTGATACCATATAAGTCCTAGAGGAAAACATAGAAAGTAAAATTTCAAATATCCCACATAGCAATATTTCCACTGATATATCTCTTAGGGCAAAGGAAATAAAGGAAAAAAGTAAAACAAATGGGACTATATCAAATTAAAAAGCTTCTGCATGGCTAAAGAAAACAACATCAAAATGCAAAGGGACCAACCATATGGGAAAACATATTTGGCAATGATACCTCATACAAGGGTTTGATCTCCAAAATATATAAAGAACTCACATGACTCCACAGCAGGAAGACAAAAAATGCAATTAAAAATGGGCAAAGGACCTGAGCAAATACTTCTCCAAGGAGCACTTACAGTGGGCCCAGAGACATATGAAAGGATGCTCAGCATCACTAACCATCAGAGAGATGCAGATTAAAGCCACAATGAGATATCACTTCACACCAGTCAGAATGGCCATCATTAACAAATCAATAACAAGTGCTGATGAGGATGTGGAGAAAAGGGAACCCTAGTGCACTATTGAAAGGAATGCAGACTGGTGCTGCCACTGTGGAAAACAGTACGGAATTCCTAAAACAACTAAAGATGGAACTGCCTTTTGACCCAGTAATTCCACTGCCATGATTATACCCTAAGAATCCTGAAACACCAATTCAAAAAAACCTATGCACCCCAATGTTCATAGCAGCACAATTTACAATAGCCAAGTGCTAGAAACAGCCTAAGTGCCCATCAGTAAATGAGTGGATCAAAAAACTGTGGTACATTTACACAATGGAATACTATGAAGCAGAGAGAAAGAAGGAACTCCTACTTTTTGTGACAGCATAGATGGAACTGGAAGGTATTACGCTAAGCGAAATAAGCCAGGCAGTGAAAGACAAATACCATATGATCTCAACTATAAGGGGAACAATGAATAAAACAAACAAACAAGCAAAATAAAACTAGAGGCATGGAAACAAGAAACAGACTGACAGCAACCAGAGGGAAGGGGGATAAGGGTGGAAAGAAGCAGAAGGGACCAGTGAAGGAACATGTGTTAATGATGCATGGAAATGGACAGCAGGGCGGGGATTGACTGTGGGAGCGGGGCGGGCAGGGTAGGGGAGAGCAACAGGGGAACGTTAGGACAACTGTAACAGAACAGCAGTAAAGTATGTATTAAAAAAAAGAAACTATGGTTCTGGCTTTTTACATTTAGGGCTATGATGTATCCCAACTCCATATTTACATGCAGAGGGAGGGAGGTTTTGAGGAATATGTGGTTGTTTTGGCACAATTTGTTTAAAAATCTTTTTTTCTCCCCATTGGATTGACTTGACACCTAACTTGCATATCAGTTTTTGTATATGTGTGGGTCTATTTCTGAATCTCCCCGTCTGTTCCGTTAATCTGTTTCATTGCTGCAGCTGTATAATAAATCTTAAAACTGGGGAGTTTGTTTTCCAAAATTATTTTTCATTTTTTCAGATTGTTTTGGCTGTTCTAGATCCATTATATTTCCGTATAATTTTTAAAATTTAATTATCAATTTCTTAAATAAGTAAAATAAAGCGTGCTGGGATTTTTGGTATTGCCTGGAATCTTTAGATCAATTTGGGGAAAATAAATGTATTAACAATATTGAGTGTTAAAATCCAGGAACATGATGTATCTTACCATGTATTTAGCTTTTCTTTAATTACTCTCAGCAATGTTTTATAATTTTCAATGTAGATATTTTATTTATTATTATTTGATAGTTCTGATACTATTACCTTGAGCTTTTTACATACTGTTCCCACTACCCAGAATAAGTCTCCTCTTATCCTTCTCAGCATCTTAATCTCATTCAATTTTTAGTTTTCAGGCTTTACCTTCTAAGGAAAGCATTTTCTAACTTCCCTGAAGTACCTATTATAGAATGTGACCATCCAGAGGAGTCTTCTGCATCCTCTGCCAATGACTCAAAGCCCCCCTGCCCCCCAAAAACACCCATATGATGAATATAAAGAACAAAAAATGAAGTGCCCCCACTGTTCTCCAACCCCTGTTCTCACACGGGGAATCCTCTAGCTGTGATGGCGGTGACTAGTCATAGATATGGGTGTTCATGGTAGCTCTTGGATCACGATTTTTCTGTGGAAATCCTTGCCAAGGCTGCTTCTCTGCAGGGCAAATAAAAGTGTTGGTTTGCAGGCAGCAAAAGTTTGTGGCAATGACAGCAAGCCCAGCAAATAACCCGGTCTCACCCCTATCCTATCCCATCATAAGCAAAGCTGTTCCTCACTGATCTGTCTTCCCCAAGGTTGTAATATTAGAACTCAAGGCTCATCTTTCATTGACTTTGGAGCCTGGCTCAGAGATGCAGGGATATAATTATTAATGACTAAACAACTTTATTTTATTTAGGGAGACAAATTTCAATGATGTTAGAAATCAAAGTATTTTCAGAGCACTCATACAAAGTAACATGTGAATAATAATAATTAAACATTTCATCTCATTTTCAAGATTTTGGCTGCATGTGTTACCCACTCCATGGTTCAAGAAAATTGCCGTGAACGGAACTTCCACATACTGATACCTGTTTTTCTATTTACTTTTATAATAAAATTACAGATATGTTCCTGTGGAAGTGATATAATAAAATCATAATAAAGAAACACATTTTTAAATTATACTTTTTAAAAAACAGGCTAAATGTGAAGTACCTGGGAGTTTTTGAATAGATTTTTTTAAAGTTACATCAGAAATGTCCATCCATTGAAGAAAAACTAGATGATGTAGCTAAACAAAAAGAGGAAAATGTTTAGATGTTTTTGTTGTACACCTTCCTAGGCTTTGTTCTACACGCATATACACACGGACACACACATGAATTAATTGAATAAACACTAGTACAATTTTTAATACTTGCTAGACATTATTCTAACCACTTTATAAATAATAACTCATTTAGCCTTTTAAAGCCATTTAATCCTCATAATGTCCTTAAGAGTTGGATACCATTAAAATCCCATTTCATAGAAACTAAAGCCAATATTTCACAGTAAGAGCAGGCTTAGATTTAAACTCAGTGTTTAATTTTAGCACAGCTAATGTTTGAATTCAGGCTCCCTAGCAATCTTGCTGGGATATGTTAGGGTAACAAAATCTCTGTGCCTTTTGAAAAGATGTATTTTTCTCACCCATTATTTATATACACATATGTGTGTATGTGTGTGTGTGTGTGTGTATCATCTACCCAGAAAATATCCAGCCATGCAATATGAAAAACAGAGATATTTATTGAAGAAGATATAAAATACAAGAAACATTGTTCATAGGACAATGATGCCTCAGCCCCTTCCAAACAGACACCTTGGGACCTCACACAACTCTCCCAATCTCCATCAGCTGCCCCACTGTATTTTCCTGAATCTCATCAATGGTTTGAAATCTCTTCCCTCTCAAAGGTGATTTTAATTTTGGGAAAAGCTAGAAGTCACAGGGTGCCAAATCTAGGCTCTAGGGGGGCTGAGTCACCTGGGTGACTTGATGTTTCACCAAAAAACTTCAGCTGGTGATGAAGCTGCCAATCACCAGTTGCCCATAACTGCGGCCTTCTAAATCATCTGAATAGTTTCTGCAGAGGAATGTTCAAGCTTAATGCAGTATTTGATGCAGATTCATTGCTCTACTTGGTCATTTTGAAACTGACAACCACATAGTACACATGCGCACTCAACGGCATTTACCACCTCTACTGACTACTACAGCAAACTTGTCTTTGTTCACACATGCGCATTCCAGTCCATATTCCTTGGCTGCCAGGTCACATCAATGTTGTGCAAATCATTCTCAATATATTAACAATGGTTGGGCTTTTTCCAGATAGACTATACATACACACACACACACACACACACACACACACACACACACAATCTTTATATGTATATATCCACCCAAGTTAGCTGTGACTCTACTCCACATTAGTTTTACACCTGACTAAACAGCCTCTATCAGGAACATAGCAGGTCTCATGGCAAAGGAAAAACAGGCATGGCAAACTTCTTAGCTCATACAGATTTGGCCCAGATGTGATGAACTTCATATCCCCCATTTCGTTACACAGCCCCTTCTGAGATTAACAAGGTGGGATGTATAACTATGGTGGAGGGGAGTTGCAGATAAATGCAAACAATAATAAAATATTCCACCAACAGTGTAGTTAAAAATGGAAGAGAAGAGGGAGAAAAGGAAAAGAAGGAAGAGGGCAGAAAGAAAAGACCACTACATCTTTCGGTTTAGAAATAGAGACTCTGAGTGCAAGTGCCCTGGTGTAGTCATTCTACTGGATTCGTCAGAGACAGTGAAGGCACGTGCCACACGCATTTTCTGTCATTGCTCTGTGGACTTTTCACACTTTTCAATAGAAATTTTCCAGAAAAACACTCAAAGGATATTTTTCTATTACTATAGAGGGTCATAAAATATATATACATATATATGTATATATATATATAGCATCTGGCACAAATAATGGCCCCTTTTTATTACAAAATTTTTTATTACAAAATCATAAGAATGTAATTCTGTAACATAAAAATATCACGCTCAAGCACACCATATGACATTTTAGGTAAAATGTTAAATTTTGCTATGAATTCCTACACCCATATTATTACCCTACTAACCACACTCAAGCAGGCATTACTTCTGCTGGACCCTATATCTACATGATAGATAGATAGATAGATAGATAGATAGATAGATAGATAGATAGATAGAAAATGATTATGCTATTATAGTTGTCCTAATATTTCCCCCTTTACCCCCACAACCTGGTACGCCCCCCATTCCACCCGCATCCATGGGTCATGCATATAAGTTCTTTGGCTACTCCATATCCTATACTGTACTTTACAGCTCCATGGCTATTCTGTGCCTACCAATTTGTACTTCTTAATCCCTACACCTTTTCTCCCATTCTCCTCCTTCCCCCTTCCAATTTATAATCCTGCAAATGATCTCCATAACTATGATTCTGTTTCTGTTTTGCTTGTTTGCTTAGTTTGTTTTTTAGATTCAATTATTGATAGTTGAGAATTTATTGCTATTTTTATATTCATAATTTTGATCTTCTTTTTCTTAAATAAGGCCCCTTAAAGTTTCATATAACGGCTTGGTGATGATAAACTCCTTTAGCTTAACCTTGTCTGGGAAGCACTTTATCTGCCCTTAGATTCTAAATGACAGCCTTGCTGGATATAGTAATCTAGGTTGTAGGTCCTTGCTTTTCATCACGTTGAATACTTCTTGCTGGTCCCTTCTAGCTTACAAAGTTTCTCTTGAGAAATCAGCTGACAGTCTTATGTGAACTCCTTAGTAGGCAACTATCTGCTTTTCTCTTGCTGCTTTTAAGATTCTTGCTTTATCTTTAAACCTTAGCACTTTAATTATGATGTTTCTTAGTGTGGTCCTCCTTGGGTCAATCTTGTTAGGGGCCCTGCTTCTTGGACTTGTATATCTGTTTTCTTCACCAAAACTAGGGAAGTTTTCTTTCATTGTCTTTTCAAGTAGGTTTTCAATCTCTTGCTCTTTCTCTGCTCTTTCTGGCACCCCTATGATTCAAATGTTGATACATCTGAAGTTGTCCCAGAGGCTCCTTAGCCTAGCCTCAGTTTTTAAAATTCTTTTTCCTTCTTGCTGTTCTGATTGAATATTTTTCTTCCTTATGTTCCAAGTCATTGATTTAATTCTTGGCTTCATCCACTCCACTGTTAATTCCCTGTAAATTTTTCTTTATTTCACTTAGTGTAATCTTCATTTCTGCCTGGGCCTTTTTTATGCTGTTGAAGTATACACTGAGTTCCTTGAGAATCCTAATAACCAGTGCTTTATCAGGAACTCTGCACCTGATAGGTTGCTTATCTCCATTTTACTTAGCGTAAGAAGATAATGGAAAATTATTGTATCTTTCCATGGAGAAAAGGGAAAAATGCTTAAGCTAAAGTAAGTAAAGAAGGTACTGAACAAATGTTAATTTGATATTTACCATTATCAACCTGTCCCAGCATAGAACATGGCTCAAGCAAGGTGCTTCATAAGCATCTGTTGAGTATGTCATACTGAATGACCACAAAAAAAATAAAACTGTTGAAGGTGCAATCCATAGGGAGGTGCCATTTCTCTGTCACTAGAGCTGCTCCCATGAGAAAAGAGTTGCTTGCTCTTCACATGTCTGGCAACTGGGCTCTGTTGCAGATCATTGCTCACCATCTGCACGCAGTGCCATCAGGAGGGGGGCATATGCAGGGCCTTGGAACCCTGCAGACAATGTTTTCTGTATGCCGTTTTCTTCTTTTTATAAATCAGCTAGCTCAATTATCTGAGAATAATAATAGAGAGCCCAGTATAATTTTGGAATGCAGCACACATTTCATTTGAGAACAACAATCACATCCCTTAAGATGTTCTCAGTAATTAGGAAAAAACATGGTTTATATGCATAATCAACAAGGAGGTGACTACATATCTAAAGTGGTAATAAAGGTGAATTTTATACATAATCAGAATGACTGCAAATTTTTAATGGTCACCTCAGTTAAATCTTTTATTCAAACCTAACATTTATATCAGACCCTTCATAAATCATCCCACAATTTACTTTGAATTTAATGAGACTAAAAATATATAAGTACATTCCTGGGTAAATGGCAACTGTTCTTCCCTTGTTATATTTTGAGTCTGGAATTGCCACAATCCAGGGTGATGACAAGGGAACTCTTTGAGTAGGATTTTAACCGACTACGTGGATAGCAGGTTTCAGCCGAATTAAGAGCAGACAGTTACTTTGGGATAGCACCTGTGTGTGTATTTGGGGAAGTGAAAACACTGCATATAAATTAATATAAGTTGATTTCCCCCTCAGTCTTACCATAAGAGAGCAATCTTCACATTACTTCTAGAATCACACTAGAAATATTTTCTGTAGCCAAATTATGAATTTCAACACCTTTAGTAAATTAAATTATGAATTTTTTTGACAGAGTAAAATCAATATGATTTTTGAGACATACAGAGTAATAGACTTTACCTTCTTTCTCTGTCAGCCTTTAGTGTAATTTTAATATTTCACCTCAAAGAACTTCTATTTGAGCCAGATTCTTCATGCTACATTTAAAGTGCATCTCAGGTGCTTATGTCAGGGGAAAGGAACAACAGCTATAAATGGACTTTTCTTGTTTTGAATTTGACTATATTATAAAAGTATAACTTTTAACCAGTATTTTGTTTATTATTGTTTATACAGTATTGTTAGAATTTTCATCAGGCTGAAAACTTCTAATATTACCTTTCGAGTCTCATTTCCTAAATCTTTCTATCTTTCTAAGGCTCCTTTCCAAACCTAGCCCAATTTCTACCTCCTTCTGGTCTATAAATCATGGATGCATTACAGAAGTGAGTAATCTGAACAGAATAATTAATGCCAATTACTCTCTTAATTACCTAAAGTTCTCTAAGTTTTGATGTCTGGCAGAGAGAAGACTGCCTTGTTTTTCTCCCTCAAAGTAGCCTTGGCAAGTCCTGCCCTTAAGACTTTCTTGAGGCTGCACTGAATGTAGACACCGCTTAGGGAAGCAACATCTTAACAGTGTCCCAGCCTTTTTATTCCTGAACGTGGTATATGTGAACAAGGTAGTTTCCTGCAGTTCCAAATTCATCACGTACAGATTGTTGATTTTAGCAAATGCTTTTTCCATATCCACTAAGGAGGTCATCTGGTTTTTCTCCTTTTATACTTTAATTAGGATAACTTTATTAATATATTTTCTGATGTTAAACTATCTTTATATTTCTGGGAAAATCTTAAGTCGCCCAAGATAAGATTTTTCTAGATACTAGTGTTTTATTTTTAATTTTATCATTTTTGTTCATACGTCTTATTGTCCTTTTTTTCTTAAAGATTTAATGTATTTATTTTTAGAGGGGGGAAGGGAGGGAGAAAGAGCAGGAGAGAAGCAACAAAGCGACATTGATCAGTTGCCTCTCGCAGGCACCCCAAATGGACCGTACCCACAACCCAGGCATGTGCCCTGACCAGGAATGAACCTGTGACCTCTCACTCTGCGGTACCATGCCCAGCGAATTCAGCCACACTGGTGAGGTATGATTGTCACTTTCTATTCTTATCTTAACCTGAGTCAGGTATCAAGATCAAGGCTATTCTAGCACCATCAACTAATAAGAAAATTGTTTTTCCTATTCTCTAGAATTGTTTTCATAAGATGGCTGTCTTATTCCTCAAATGCTTAGTTCACTAGCCTGTAAAACCATGTGGTATACTGGAGACAGGATAATAGGAGTTCAATTTTAAGCTGCTTATTAAATTTCTTTGATGATTATTGGTATATTCAGATTCTCCATTTCTTCTTGGTCTTCTAAGATATATTTTTCTAAGGCATTTACTGGGTAGACTTTTCATTTCTTTTAGCTGGTGATAAAAACTTTTTTAAAAATCTAAATTCCTAATTGAATTTGAAAAACACCTTGTTGTTTTTTTTTACCCTCTAGCAATTTGTATTCTCACCTAAAAATTATGCTATCTGGACCATGTTCTCTGAATTTATTGCCTCATGCAAACTAAACCATCTAACTTTCCTAGATCCAAGATAAATTAGAACTATCTCTTTTTTCTTGATCTACCTGGGACTTTTATCCCAATAGATCAGGTTAGTCTGACAGTGTTTATTCTTTATGGAAACTTGCTGGCAGCTATCAGAAAGGTGTTTGCAAGTTTTTTTTTTCAATGACTTTTCAATGTATGTACATTTATATGTAGAATTTATATTCACATTGCTATTGTTTTGTGCTTTTCAAGAACAAATTTTAAAAACATAGTGGTAGAAAATAAACAATAGATGGAACTTGGAACAGCAATTTTAAGGAGGTTTGTTGTTCTAAAAAAGACATGGCGGAAGGCAGGTACAGAGAAACCAATACTACATCCTAAGTGTTTTCCTTTCTCCCCAGTCAAAAATTAAAATGCACTATACATTTATGCCACTGGTAAGAAGCACTAATGGGTAGCTCTGATAATGTTCCAAAACAACTCAAAGAGTGTCACTGAAGTGAAAGAGCTTTTTTTTACAGAAAAAGCTTGCCAATCCCTGAATGAAATTAGTAGGTATCAAGAACAGCTTAATCTAAGGCAAGAAATCTTAAACTGGGGTTTGCAAATAGGTCTATGGGGCCCATCATTCCAAGAAACAATTTGTGTTATTTATTGTGTGTGTGCATTTTACTGGTAGGATGGTCCTCTGGCTTTATTAGATTCTCAAAGGGGCCTTGTGACCAAAAACGTATTAAGAACTAACATTTTAGGTGAATGTTGTTTCTTTGTTCTTTTAAAGGCTTGTGAAATGGTTAGAAGAAATTAACAGTTTAAAAAATTGACCAAACACCCTGAGATATCACCTCACACCTGTTAGGATGATTATTATCCAAAATAGATGTGTTGGAGAAGATGTGGAAAAACTGAAACTCTTGTACACTCTTGGTGGGAATGTAAAATGATTCAACCCCTATGGGAAATAGTACTATGATTCCTCCAGAACTAAAATAGAATGACCATAGAATTCAGCAGTCCACTTCTGGGTATATATGTGAAGAAAACAAAATCAGTATCTCGAAGAACTATGAAGGTCTGTCCAGAAAAAAATCCAGCCATTATTAATATAATGAGAATAGTTTGCGAGACACCGATGTTACCTGGCAGCCAAGGAGAGAGGACTGGAATGCACATGTGTGAACAATGATGACTTCACTGCACTAGTCAGTGGGGGTGGTAGGTGCTGTTGAATGAGCATGTGTGCTGTGTGGCTGTTACATTCAAAATGACTGAGCAAGTAAAACAAAGAATCTGCGTCAAATTTTACATTAAGCTTGAACATTCCTCCATGGAGACTATTCAGATGATTCAGAAGCCTTTCAGGAACAATGCAGCACAAATAAAAGTATAAAATCACAGTGCAGCACAAATAAAAGTATGGCACAAATGGTTCAAAGATGGTCAAGAACCTGTTGAAAGTTATCCAAGTTCTGGAAGGCCTGCAACAAGAACACCTGAGAATGTTGAACGTGTACAGGCTGCAATCAACAAAGATCAGTGACTGACAGTGAGAGAACCAGAAGTTAATCTGGAGGTTTGGACACAGGATCTTGGCCTGAAACGTGTCATGGCAAAATTCATTCCATGGCTTCTGCTACCAGAGCAGAAGGATCATTGTGCTACAGTTACTAATGACTTGATTCAAACTGCTACCAATGAACCAGATTTCCTCAAGGTCATATCATGGAGATGAAGTGTGAGTGAGTCTACAGCTATGATCCGGAAACAAAGGCCCAGTGGTCCCTATGGAAGTCGCCTGGTGCTCAATGTCTAAAAAAGGAGCGGAAAGGTCGCAGCAAGATCAAGACCATGTTAACTGTGTTGTTTGATTGGGAAGGTGTGGTCCATCATGAGTGCACCCCACCAGGCCAAACAATTAATAAGAAGTGCCACCTCAATGTTCTTCCTGGGGTGAGAGACACAATACAACAAAAAAGGCCACAGCTCTGGGCAACTGGTGACTGGCAGCTTCATCAGCACAACATGCCCACTCATGCATCACATCTCAAGCAGAGTTTTTTGGTGAAACATCAAATCACCCAGGTGACTCAGCCCACCTAAAGCCCAGATTTGGTGCCCTGTGACTTCTGGCCTTTTCCAAAACTAAAATCACCTCTGAAAGAGAAGAGATTTCAGACCATCAAAGAGATTCAGAAAAAATGACAGGATGACTGATGGAGATTTCAACAAAGGATTTTGCAAAGAGTTTTGAACTGTAGAAGAGGCGCTGCGAGAATTGTGTGAGGTCCCAAGGTGCCTACTTTGAAGGGGACAGAGGTGTCATTGTCCTGTGTACAATGTTTCTTGTATCTTGTATCTTCTTCAGTAAATGTCTCTCTTTTTCATAGGACATGGCTGGGTACTTTCTGGACAGGCCTCTCTGCACCCCCATGCTCACTGCAGCATTACCCACAACGGCCAAGTATGGAAACAGCCTGGATGCTCATCAAGGGGTGTGTGAATGAAGAAGACGCAGTGTGTGTATATGCAATGGCATATTTTTCAGCCTTTTAAAGAAAGGAAAACTTGTGATTTGCAATGACATGGATGAATTTGAGGACAATATGCTAAGTGAAAAATAAGCCAGTCGCAGAAAGAAAAATACTGAAAGATTCCACTTATATGAGGTAGTTAAACTTACAGAAAAACTTACAGAGTAGAACAATGGTTGCCAGGGGCTGGGGGAGGGGTAAATGGGAAGGTGCTGTTCAATAGGTGTAAAGTTTCAGTTATACAGGATACATAAGTTCTAGAGATCCACTGTAGAATATCGTGCCTATAGATAACAACGTTGTATTGTTCACTTAAGCCTTTGTTAAAAGGGCAGGTTTCAGTTACATGTTTTTACCATAAATTTAAAAAATTGACTCAAAGGATTTGTTTTGTTGTTGTTGTTTCGAAAGGATAGAGAATTTGGTAGATACTGTTGCTAAGGAAGGTGTGTGTGTGTGTGTGTGTGCGCGCGCGCGCTCGCATGTGTGAAAATTTTATAACTCTCCAGGGTTATGTCATTTATTTGTTTTGAGTCTGTGTCACATATTGTTCACAATGTCTTATCTTTACAACACTACCTGATGGGTATTAATCCCTAATTTTATAGATGCATGAAATAAGGTTCATTGAGGAGTGGTCATTTAATAGCTAATAATAATAAATATTTGAAACAGAGCACGATTCCTAAGACTGGGCATCACACACTGTCCTCACCAAAGATTCATCACTTATCAGAAGGTGTCTATGACACGTAAAGAAGGAATTAAACGTCAGTTTTAAATTGAGAAAAATCTTCACTTGTTGCTCTACTGGGGCCCCAATGCTCAAGGTCCATTCGCACTGGATACGCTGTGCGGCCCCTCCTGCCTCATTCAGGTCCCTCCACAAGGTGCGGTACAGGGCTCCCCCTTCAAAGACGTGACTTTCCACCGCCTGTGGCCTTTCTCAGAGTTATCCCTTTCTCTTTCTTCCTGTCCTTGATACGCAGCCTTGCCTTAGCAACGACCTCAGACTTTCAAAAAAAGATAGAGCTGTTTTCAACTGCTTCTGCTTTAGACCATGAAGAGACCCTTATGCAAAAACAAACAAACAAATAAATAAATGAAACTTGGGATGGGAGTGAGGGTATTACATTCAGGTGGGTAAACTCATCCACAGATGAGTTTCTAAATACATTATCGTGTGACAGTTTTAGTGGCAACGAGAAGCCATTTGGATCTTTGTGGAGGAGAGTGATGGATGGAGGATGGAAGCCTTGTTTAAACATATGGGAAACTCCTGTCTGTTTGCTACAAACTTAGAGTCAAGACTTGGCTGCTCACAGCAGAATAGGTGTGGCCTACCTGCACACCAGGCAGGAACTGGTGCTTCCAGAGATCTGGAATAGCTGGGTGGAAGCAAATTAAAACAAGTACAACAGATTAGGTAATCAATATCCATACTTGGACCTGGAGACTCTATCAGGCATCGTGGATTATAAAGGTTAAGGAGAAATTTAATGGGGCATATTTTACACTCAGTTTCAATTAACAGTGAAGATTAAGTAACTTAATCTTCAGACTACCCAAACTTCATGCTGAAACATAAAATAAAGTTAACTTTGGTTACTTGAAAATAATTGCAGATACACAAATGGCCAACATTTACCTTAAAATGTAACATGCAAATAGGATTGAATGGGCTCTTTTTCTGTCCATCCCCTGCTTACACCTTTGTTGACACATGAGAAAAATAATAAGAGGTTGGAAAATTCAGCTTGTCCACTATAAAATCACGAATTTATAAAGCACCCTTTGAAAACTAGTAACTAGTGCATTCCCCTGTGATACTAATGTTCTAAGTCTCTCCTTTTAAAGTGTTTTCTTGGGGAAGGCGTTCTGCTTTCTGGACATAGAAATCATTTGTACGACGTTCAATCTATTGTTCTGGATCGGATTGCCTTTGGTCCTTCTATAAACCTGCATTTGAAAGCTGCGAGGTCCTGGCAACCACCTCTGTGCGTCTTGCAGTGAGTTCCATCCCTTCTGGGTAACCGTTTGTGAAATCACATGAACGGCAGCTCGCCTAACGTTGGTTGTCCTCCTTTAGGTGACAACCTTTGATCTGCTGCTGTCAAAGCCAGTTACTCAGCCAGGTTTTCGGCAGCATTAACAATCACTACTCTTTTTCTTGCTGAATTTGCAAAACATATTTTGGCATTTTCAATTACTCAGGTGTTCAAGAAGTGTGAGTGTTGACTTAAGCCCACGCCCATGCTAATAATGCCGGTCCTGCAGCTACACAGCCAAGTTCCATTCTGAGAGGGAATGCACACATAAGCTGAGTCGTGGCTTAATCCTATTATTTTAATCACCAAAGTCAAATTCTGGATAATCCTTTTCAAAGGAGAGGAGAAGTTCACAGCTAATCCAAAATATCTTTTTTGTATGAGATCTGGCTCCTTGCTTACAATTTACTACTCATAATGTAATAACTGATTACAGGAGGAGGCGACATGGAAGCATGTAATTCTTGCAGCTAGAATTTAGTAAAAACATAGGAAATAAAAAGTTGTTTGCAACCAAAATCAGAGTTAAGATTTGAAAATCGTCCTGGATCCACAAAGTAAGTAGTCTTATGTACAAAGAACCGACGGCATAGTTTTAAACACCCACTATAAATTATCTTTTGAGAGAGTCTCTGGTATAGAGAATGTGGGGTTTTTCTTACACTGTCCATGCATCCCTGATACATTTTCTTGCCCTGCCACTGGGAAAGCATGCACAAGAATCACAGAGAACGGGCAGGTAGGAAGGGAAGGAGCGATGAGGGCATTATTTACTCCCCGAGGCCTGCTGGAGGAGGTCTCTGGGACTCTGCATTCCTTAACAACCACAGTTCCTTCTGAGGGTCCCTTCCTCCGCGGTTTTATTCTGGTCCACAATCTCCTCCTCTCGTCCTGTTATGCCCAAAACCGTTTACCGGCTTCGTACGCTGGCCTGTCTCTTAGCTTCTCACATTGCTCCTGCATCCCCTCAACCTGCTCGTGCCTGCTTGTGGCCCCCGCAGCGAATAAAGTATCTCCCTTTGAACCAACTGCTGGAACTCTGACGCAGAGGGACTACAAATGAATAGATATGGGGTGCTTTGAATGGTATCTTTTTATTTTTCACTGGTCCAGTTGAAATGTAGGTGTCAATGGGGGGAAAAACGTGATAAAGGGTCTAACTTGCAAATCAGACAGTTAAGGGTTGGCTATTCTTAGCCCCTTTGAGGTCAGACTGTTGTTGTGTTTATAATTTGGTGGCCTAGAAATAGAGATTCTTTCATTTATTTCACTTTGGTAAATTCTCAATCTGAAATTATTTAGAGGAAGATAACCCCAGCAAGCCTAACATATCTATTGGTAAATCTCGGCAAGTTTCAAACTGTTGAACATTAAAGTATGTCAGGCTTTAAAATTCCTCAAAGACCAAATCACAGTAAATAATGGATTTCAAAATAAAGTACTCACTTATTTGCATAAGCAATATGAACTTTAACTCTCAATCTTTCAAATCATATATTATTTTCTTTTAACTTGTATAGATGTCCCAATAGTTAAAGTATCAACCATCAATACTAATTTGTTAAAACCTCACCCAATACCAGCATACTGTAACTACCTCTTTGTGTTTTTTCTATTAACATTTATATTTCAATCTAAGCTATGCATATATCTTTCACATATATATAAATGTTATACACACAATGTACAGGGTGGGGCAAAAGTAGATTTACAGTTGTGAGTATGCAAAATAGATTATTCTTGTATTACTATTTATTAATTATTGTATTATTTTCCATATAAACAACTGTAAACCTACTTTTCCCCACCCTGTGTATGTTTTAGAGATGCTAATAAAAATTTTTTTCAGTAATAAATGGGTGCATTTTTAGAGTGTAAAACTGAGTTCATCCCAAATAAAATTAAAACACTCTCAGAAATGTCTCTTCTTTGCACTCGGTCCAAAACATTGTTTCTCTAAACTGTCTAGTTATCAGAATTGCCTGGAGAGTAATCTTTTAAAAATATTACTGGATTCAATCTCAGTCCTTCTGCAGAGTCTGGGTAGGGTGGGACGGTGCCCGTTCTGGTCGCCATCATGTACCAGTCTCTAACTTAGGTCCTCGATAGTCATTAGTTGAATGAATGAATCAGAATGTCTGAAGGTAGTGTTCAGGGAACTATTTTTAGAAGTGTTTTCAGGTAATTCTGATGACTAATCACTTCTGAAAACACTGATTTTTAACTTAGAATTTTAGATCTGGAGATCTTAGCCCTCATCTAATCCAACCCACTTGACTTAAAAATGGAAGAATGTGAAGCTTGAGAGATTAAATAACTTATTATATATATTACTCTAATACTTTTATATGTAGCAACACATTTTAGGACAAATGATGAAAAACCATAGAAAGGGGGACTAAAAGGTAGTTTTTACCTAAAAGGCAAGCCTTTTTACAAGTAGGCCTTCAGGACTATGAGAGATCAGCTGAAAGGCAACCTGAAGCCAGACCCGCCCGGACCCTCATCGGCCTTAGACCCTTGTCAGGATCCTGTTTCAGGGATGACTAAGGAGACGTCCCGCTTCCAACCCCTTTCTCTCCCACAGGCTTTCACCCAATTATGTCAAATACTTGAAGAAAAGTGCTTTGCTTTTACTTGAAATACCTCTATTGGTCTTCTCTTCCATGAGAACTTCTCAGATAACTCTCATCTCCAATATGCAGCATAAATTAGGCGAATAGCAGCAGAGTTATTTTTCTCTTCCCAAAAGTCTGTCAATAATATAAAATTTTCTTGCTAACATGATATTTTGTGCAAATACACCAAAAATGCTTAATACTTAATCTTCTTCCTTCTGCCTGCATATTAACATGATTAGAAAATATTTGTGGCTAGATAATCATCAGAAAGTAAATATTTAGTCACCTAGCTGTTATTCACAAAATTATTTCACTATGTTTAAATGGAATTTACGGCTGACCATGGTAATTCTTATCTCTCTTTAAAGGAGCTTTGCAGCCAATATCTTCAAGAGTATTCACTAGCCCAATATAAAACTGTTGGCATAATTTTTTTAAAGTACTGGTAAAATATCTGCTAGAAAACAATCCTCATTCTTTTTAAAAATGGTGCATGTTGCCCTGGCTGGTGTGGCTCGGCCGGTTGGAGCATCGTCCGGTAAACTCAAAAGCTTGGGGTTAGATTTCCGATCCGCGCATGCGCCCAGGCTGCGGTTCAGCCCCCTGCCAGGGCGCGTGTGACAAGCAGCTCGTAGGTGTTCCTCTCTCTCTCTCGCCCTCCCTTCCCCTCTCTCCAAAGTCAATAACCATGTCCTCAGGTAAGGATAAAAAAATAAAAAATAAGAAAGAAAAAAGGTGTATGTTGTCTCATAGACTACAAGTAATAATTGCAACTACAAATAATAATAGTATTTAGCCTTGATAAAGAACTTACTATGTAGTAGTTATGTGCTAAACATTATGCACAGAATATTTCATTTATCTAAAAAATATAGGCTTAGCCAAGTATCGAGTGTGAATACTGTGTGTCTTTGCATATATATATATAACTATAGCACATATACAGCATATCAATATAAGTGATACATTATATAGTACTTATATATTTACTTAAATATATACAGAAAATTCCTGGGCACACATTCAGACACAGTTAATCATTTTCGTTGTGGCCACCGGTGGTTGTCTACCCAGTAGCCATGCCCCTTCTTTCGTGCCAACGGGACACTGATTTTGTCAGGCAGCCACATGCCTGGTCCCAGGGAATGAGTCATGATCGACCCAGACCCATCATGGTGGCCTTATTCTCTGTGGCCCACAGCGAGACTAGGGACCAGAGTCAGCTCTTGTCTGGGGAATGAGAGATGGGGGAAGTTTGCTTAGAGTGCTGGGAGGCTTTCCATATTAGAAAATAAAGATGTGCATGAGTAGAAACTTCTTTTTCCCCTTTACTTCCTGTTCAGGAACTTTTTATTTGAAAAATATACTGCCTAAACTGCTGTTAGCCACCTTGTGACAATGGGGTGTGTTTATGCTGGTATGCATTGAATGGAGGGTGGCTTCTTGATCATGTCAGAAACTACATTTGAATTTCATGTAAATTAACAGTTGCTGTCATTAGTAGGGGTTCTTGATAACTTGGAGGCAGTGTTCCGGCTGATACAATTACTTCTGCAGAGAGGACTGGGGGTAGAGGAGGGGAGAAGAGTGTCTTACGTTTAGTTGCATATATTTTGAGCTGCTTTAACTTGTTTTAATAATACTTTCAAAATTATAAAGCAACTACTTTAATTTTTAATTGCGTTTCTGAATAACTGGTATATTCATTTGGGGAAAGCTAAGAGTCATAATATTTCTAATAGTGCCCCAGCTTATCAGCCCACAGTTCATACCCAGGTGACCTTTCCACTGATATATATATACATGCCATCACTTAGAATATTCAAGCAGTTAGCTAATTTTGAATTTTAATGCCAACTTTTTATTCTTTCCAAATTATTTGTGAGCACTGCGTGCTTCCCAAACAGCGTAAGTATAAGATGAATCTCATTAGCATGAGTCTGTGGAGGAGAAGTTTAGTTTGTCTGTTGTGACTTACCTCAGTCCCCCCAGTTTTCCTGAAGCAGCAGAGTAAGAATGAAGAGTTGCTTCAACGAGCTGGGGCTAATATGAGCCAGCGAATATTTCTAACAGGTGGATGTGTTGACCCAAAAGAGGAAGAAGAGCTAGAGAACATCAGCTAATGTGCTCACCGGAGTTTCTCCAAAAGAACCTTTATCTTTGTACAACCCAACTGATGCTCATACCAATTTCACAGCTGTCAGCCAATGAGAAAGGTTATAATCCTCATTTGCGATGTGCCTGTGCAGGATTTCTGAAGCCAAGGCTAGCCAGATAATGCATCATTTCCTTCTCATTTCTCCTTAGATCTCTAAAGTCTCAGGCTTCTTATCTCCCTTAAGTGAGGGTTTAGAAATTAAGCAGAGGCTGGTACTCTGACACTACTGCATGGAGAAATGACAAACTATTGCAGCAGGAGAAGCTGGCATCCCTGTCCGCATCAGCAATATTCAATTGCACAGACAAGTGAAGAATCAGGATCAAGAAATTAGAGTTAGGTCGGCGTTAGTACAGCCTCTACTGTCAACCTTCCCAAGTAACAGTCCTCAAATCCAGGGTCACATATTCTTCATGTATGTCTAATGCCATCCTCTATACCTCTTTCATCACCGACACTTGTTGTGTCTTTCCTGGCTAAAGTTTTTGAAAACCTCACTTATTTTCCCAATTCCCTGCGCTACAATATGCTTCCTTCCAGACCTTCATTTCTCTGGTTCATTTATGTGTAGCTGTCATAATAATCTTTCTTAGAGTCCTTTCTCATCGTATTCTCTTTGGAAGATTTACTGAGAGATAGAAACAAACATTTGAACAAATGAAGAGATTAAAAATCAATTATCTAATGACAAATGATGAGATCCCATGTTTCCATGAGATATTTCTTCTCCCAATTTTTTGCCCACTTGTACAAATAAACTTTTAGAGATCCAGGTGACATAGCCAGTAATGTGTGTGTGTGTGTGTGTGTGTGTGTGTGTATAAATCAAGTATTATATGTATATAATGTACATATAATCAAGTATTATATGTATATATGTATATATAATATAAATCAAGTATTATATGTATATATAATACTTGATTTATTAAATTAGATAAACTCACTACTTAAAGATCATAAATACAAAATTATAGATTAACTTAAAAATATTTATTTTTGTCAACATTGAAGGAAAAAGCATTATTTAACTCCACACAGCTTCCAGCTTCTACATCAATGTCTTTTTCATCTCTAAAGCTACTTTCCATCATCTAACAAAAGCAGACGTGCACATGCTCTCTCTCTAGGGGATTTTACTTAAAAGGAAGAAGGCAACTGAGAGAACTTACAGCTAGGCTCCGAGCAGCGATCGGAAGAAGAAACTGATTCTGTAGCTCAAATGCCTCTGCGTGCAGCGTGCTGAGTAAGTCATTTTCCGACATCAGCCTCCTGGGTCTGATGCACTACTTCAGTGGTGACATTTTGGTTAAGAAAACATTTGAATGTCCTGGTTTTACCTAGTTCCAGCCATGACTATTTACCTTAACTTTATAGAAGATGCTGTAACATATCTATTCTTAGCCTCAGTCTTTACCCAGTCAGCTAAGTATAAACGAGTTTGAGGCATTTTTCCAGTAAGAAAATCTCCAGAAACCCCAAGCATAAAACAACATTTCTTTCTCCATAAATTTCATACTACCAACCTTAGAACACGCGGAAGTAGAATAGTTTTTATGTTGCTATAGTCATGTGATCACACTACATCTTTTCATCTCCTTTGGCTGTAATAATTCCAAACCTCATGAGAATTTAGGGCACAAGGCTCTATAGCCAATATATTATCAGCCACTTTCTCCTATTTTACAGGAGAAAGTGGGTTGTCATAAGGTAACAGAGAGTATAATTTTGCAATGATGGGGTGAGGTAATCTCTTTCCCCACCCCACACCCAAGCATGCTCCTCAAAATGGAGCTATTAAATTGAATTGCGCTTTACTAATTCAAACATACATTTTCTTCTGCCCTGGCAATATGTGTTATAACTCTATAGTCTGTGAAACCCTCAGGCCACGGGGTGGGACAAACAGCATGGATTTGGGAATCGGAACTAGAAACCAGACTCTACCCCTCACCAGACTACATACAACCTTGCGAGAGTTAACCTCTCTAGGTCTCAGGTTCCTCATCTGAAAAACAGAGATAATACTGAATTACCAGAGTGGTTATTTTTCCTGGAAAAGCAAATGAATTCTGCTTAGTTGTCCAACTTTCTTGCCCTCTCTGCAAATAAAGGCCAAGGAGTAAGTTTTTACTAAGTGTTAATGTCCAATCAATTACAAACATTTTCTTTCCCCTCTCAAAAAATGTTGCCGTTAATTAAAAACTAAAGTTGGATTTAAAAAAGATATCCTTAAGTGTTAGGGCCATATAAAATATCTCTTTTCTTTTTAGCTTTTCTCTAGAAATGACAATAACCCAGTGACACACAAAAGTTTAACATTAAAGGAATCAAACTTAAAACAACAATAGTGACATTAGTGACCTGGAAACTGGATTTCAGTAGAAAAAAATCAATCACACATGCTTCAGATAGAATACAAAATCAAAATAACAGGCAAAAATTAAAAAGTTTAGTTTTAATTACACCTGAGAAACTAAAAAAAAAAAAATCAAGTTTCAAAGCCTACAATAATACTTGCAACTATGTTGTCAAATGACTTTTTTCTTAAATAGGAAAAATACCATTTATTTTAAAAATTGATGTAAACATTCTAATATTTAAAAGGTTGCATATCCTACATTTTAATTAAAAATTAACTATTAAACCCATATTTTATAAAAGTGAGAATATTTTGCTATTAAACTATTCTACTGCCAGAGATAAATTCTAATCCTGAAAAGAAGGCCCCAGAACAGTGAAGTCAAGCCACGTGATTACAGCCCTTGATACCCCTTCCGTCTGCCTCCAAAATCTGGACAGAGCAAGGATTTGCCGCTAAGCTTTGATCTTGTTTGGAGAGATGGTGCCAGCAAAGGCTGCCTCTCTAAAAGCCTTCTCCCCCCACACTTGTTATTAAATTTATTGGGGTGATATTGGTTAACAAAATTATGTAGCTTTCAAATGTACAATTCTGTAACATAGCATCTGTATATTGTATTATTTGTTTACACATTGTCACCATTGTATCCTATGTTTACCTTCTTCTGCCTCTCTCCACCCTGTATTCCCCCTGGTAATCACCATACTGTTGTCTGTGTCTATGAGTTTTGGGTTTTGTTTTTTTTCTTAATCCCTTCACCTTTTTCACCCAGTTCCACAACCCTCTCCCTTCTAACAGCTGTCAGTCTGTTCGTGCATCTGTGACTCTGTTCTACAAAGATTAGTTTATTTTGTTCATTAGATTCCACATATAAGTGGTTATTTCTCTTTTTCTGACTGGCTTATTTCACTTAACATAATACTTTCCTGGTACACTCAAACTGTTGCAAAGGATAAGATTTCCTTAACGTACAATTCTTTTTGATCTACTCATCTACTGATGGGCATTTGGGCTGCTTCCAAATCTTGGCTATTATAAATAATGCTTCAGTGTCATAGGGGTGCATATATTGTTTTGAATCAGCGTTTCAGATTTCTTCAGACATATTGCCAGAAATGGAATCATTGGGTCATAAGGCAGTTTCATTTTTAATTTTTTGAGGAAACTCCATGCCATTTTCCAGAGTGGTTGCACCAATCAGCATTCCCACCAACAGCGCGTGAGGCTTCCCTTTTCACCACATTCTTGCCAACACTTGTTTGTTGATATACTGATGACAGCTATTCAGACAAGGTTGGGGGGTGGGGTGGGGGTGGTAGCTCACTGTGGTTTTAAATTGCATTTCACTGATGATTAGTGCTGTTGAGCATCTTTCCATATGTCTATTGGCCACCTATACGTATGTCCTCTTTGAGCAAGTGTCTATTCAGGTCCTCTCTCAATTTTTAATTAGATTGCTTGGGTGGTGTTGTTTTTTTCCTTTGGTGTTGTATAAGTTCTTTATAAATGTTGGATTAACTCTTTACCAGACGTATCATTGAAGAATATGTTCTCCCATTCAATGTGTTACCTTTTCATTTTATTGATGGTTTCCTTTGCTGTGCAAAAACTTTTTAGTTTGATGTAGTCATACTAGTTTGTTTTTGCTTTTTTTTCTTGCCCTAGTAGATATATCAGAAAAAATATTACTACAAGGAATTTCTGAGATTTTGCTACCTGCATTTTCTTCTAGGGATTTTATGGTTTCAAGTCTAACATTTAAGTCTTTAATCCATTTTTAGTTTATTCTTGTGTATGGTGTAAGAAGGTTGTCTTTCTCTCCCTTCCTTCCTCCTTCCCTTCCTTCTTTCCTCCCTCCCTCCCTCCCTCCCTCCCTTCCTTCCTTCCTTCCTTCCTTCCTTCCTTCCTTCCTTCCTTCCTTCCTTCCTCTTTCTTTGCAGTTATCTGTCCAATTTTCCTAAAACCATTGATTGAATAGATTATTTTAACTCCACTGCATGTTCTTGGCTCCTTTGTCAAATATTCATTGACCATAAAGACGTGGGTTTTTTCTGGGCTGCGTGTTCTTGTCTATTAATCTATATGTCTGTTTTTTATGTCAGTACCATGCTGTTTTGATTACTATGGCCTTGTAATATACTCTGATACCAAGTGGCATGATTCCTCCAACTTTGTACTTCTTTCTCAAGATTGCTGTGGCTATTCAGTGTCTTTTGTGGTTCCATAAAAAAATTTTAGAATGTTTAGATTCTAGAAATTTTTAGAATCTAGTTTTGTGAAATATGCTATTGGTATCTTGATAGGAATTGTGCTGAATCTATAGATTGTTTTGGGTAGCATGGACATTTTAATGATGTTAATTCTTTCTATCCTTGAACATAGTATGTGTTTCCACTTATTTATATCTTCTTCAATCTCTTTCTTCAGTGTCTTATAATTTTCCAAGTAAAAATTTTTTACATCCTTGGTCAAATTTATTCCTAGGATTTTTTTTATGTAATTTGTAAATGGAATTGTTTTCTTAATTGCCCTTTTTCATAGTTCAGTGTAAAAATGTAACCAACTTCTGGCTATTTATTTTGTATCCTGCCCCTTTACTGAGCTCATTTATCAGTTTGAATAGTTTTTTGGTGGAATCTTTAGGATTCTCTATACACACTATCATGTCATCTGCAAATAATGACAGTTTTACTTCTTCCTTTTCACTTTGGATGCCTTTTATTTCCTCTTCTTGTCTGATCACTGGCTAAGACTTCCAGTACTATTTTGAATAAGAGAGGTGAGAGTAGACATCCCTGCCTTGCTCTTGATCTGCAGGGAAACACTCTTAGTTTTTGCTCATTAAGTGTGATGTTAGCGGTGGGTTTGTCATATATGCACTTTATTATGTTGAGACATGTCCCCTCTATTTCCACTTTTCTGAGAGTCTTTATCATGAGTGGGTGCTGCATTTTGTCAAATACTTTTTCTGCATCTATTTATATGATAATATGATTTTTATCCTTCATTTTGTTTATGTGGTATATCATGTTTATTGATTTGTGGATATTATACTAACCTCACATCTCAGAATAAATCCTACCTGGTCATGGTTTATGACCTTTTTAATTTATTGTTGGATTCAATTTGCTAATATTGTTGAGGATTTTAGCATCTATGTTCATCAGGGATATTGGCCTATAATTCTTTTCTTTTCTTATACTGTTCTTATCTCATTTTGGTTTTACGATAATGCAGGCCTCGTAAAATGAGCTTGGGAGTCTTCCCTCCTCTTGGATTTTTTGAAATAGTTTGAGAAGAATAAGTGTTAGTTCTTCTCAGAATGTTTGGTAAAATTCTCCTGTGAAGCCATTTGTTCCAGGGTTTTTGTTTGTCAGGAGTTTTTCGATTACCTCTTCAATTTCGCTAGTTGTAATTGTTGTTTTTGATTCTCTGATGCTATCTAACTCAGTTTTGGAAGACTGTATGTTCTGGAAATTTATCCCTTTCATTCAGATTGTCCAATTTGTTGGCATAAATTTGTTTGCAATATTTTCTTGCAATTCTTTGTATTACTTGTTCTCTTTCAATCCTGATTTTATTAACTTGGGTCCTCTTTTTTCTTGATGAGTCTGGTTAAAGTTTTGTCCATCTTGTTTATCTTTTCAAAGAACTCACTATTGGTTTCATTGATTTTTTGTATTTTTTAAGGCTAAATTTCATTTATTTATGCTCTAGCTTTTATTATTTCCTTCCTTCTTTTCATTTTGGGCTTTGTTTGCTGCTCTTTTTCTAGTATTTCTAATAAAGTAGGGTTTTTATATTCATTTATTTTAAATTAAATTTATTGGAGTGACATTGGTTAATAAGATCACATAAATTTCAAATAGTTACTGTATTTTGCTGTGTATAATGTACATCCATGTTTTTGGCCCAAACTTTCAGGAAAATAAATCTTTAATTTTTTAATTCAATTTTTTATTTAGTTATATTTAGAAACAAAACCAGTTTTCATATTCCAGGGTATTATTTTGCATACAGATATTGTTATTGCTGTCTAGACCCTTTACACTTCTAACACGTAAGCATAAACAAAAGAATTTAAAACATTTATACAACTACAGAATTAGTCCTACCCTTGTATAATGCTCATCCTTATTTTCCCCTAAAAAATTTGGGCAAAAGGTGCTCATTATACACAGCAAAATACGGTATGTTGTTTTTGAGATTTTTCTTGTTTCCTGAGGTAGGCTTGTAATGCTATGAATTTCCCTCTTAGAACTGCTTTTGCTATGTCCCACAGGTTTTTGGTCGTCGTGTTCTCTTTTCATTTGTTTCAAGGTATCTTTTGATTTTCTTCTTGATCCCATTGTTAACCCATTCATTGTTCAGTAACATATTATTTAGCCTCCATGTCTGTGTGTGTTTTTCAGTTTTTTCCTTGTGATCGATTTTTAGTTTTGTACCATTATGGTCAGAGAGGTTTGATATTATTTCAAACTTCCTAAATTTATAAGCACTTGTTTTTTATCCTAATGTGGTTTATTCTAGAAAATGTTCCACGTGCACTTGTAAAGAGTGCATATTCTATTGCTTTGGGGTGAAATCCTCTGAAGATATCAATTGAATCCATCTAATTGAGTGTGTCATTTAAGGCTGCTGTTTCTTTGTTGATTTACTGTCTGTAAGATCTATCCATTGATGTCAATGGGGTGCTTAAATCCCCTACCATGACTGTATGACTGTCAGTTTCTCCATTTATGTCCATCAATATTTGCTTTATAGATTTAGGTACTCCTATGTTGAGTACATAAATGTTAACAATGGTTATATCCTCTTGTTGGATTGCTCACCTTATCATCAGGTAGTGTCCTTCTTTGTCTCTTACTATAGCCTTTACTTTAAAGTCTTTTATCTGATATGAGTATTGCTCTCCACAGATTTTTTTTTCATTTACATTTGCATGAAATATCTTTTTTCATCCCTTTACTTTTAGTCTGTGTGTGTGTTTTGTTCTTAGATGGACCTTGTTTATATATCTGTTCAGCTACCCTATGTCTTCTTTGTTGGAGCATTTATGCCATTTACATTTAAAGTGATTATTGATAGGTAGATGTTTATTGTCATTTAACTCTTTATAAATATGTTCCTCTGCTTTTCTTCTTCTTAAAGAAGATCCTTTAATATTTCTTCTAATATTGTTTTTGTGGTAATGAGCTCCTTTAGCTTTTTCTTGTCTGGGAAACTCTTAATTTCTCCTTCAATTTTAAATGATAGTACTGCTGGGTAAAGTAATGGTGGTTGTAGGTCCTTGCTTTTCATCACTTTGGCTATTGCATGCTATCGCTTCTGGCCTGAAATGTTCCAGCTGAGAAATCAGCTGACAGTCCTATGGGAGCTCCATTGTAGATAACATTGTTTCTCTTACTGCTTTTAAGATTCTCTCTTTGTCTTTAACATTTGCTATTTTAATTATAATGTGTTTGATGTAGGCCTCCTTGGGTTCATCTTGTTTTGGACTCTCTGCACTTCATGAACTTGTATTTTCCCCTCACCAAATTAGGGAAGTATTCAGCCATTATTTATTCAAATATATTTTCTATCTTTTGCTCTTTCTGTTTCCTAGTACCCCTATGATGTGGATATTATTATGTTTCCTGTTGTCACAAAGATTCTTTAAACTATTCTTATCTTTTTTAATTCTTTTTTATTTTTGCTTCTGATTCAACCCTCTGCTTCATCTAACCTACTATTTATTCTTCCTAGTGTATTCTTCATTTCTTACTGATGGTTTCTATGGTTTCTATATCCTTTTTCATGATGTTGAAGTTCTCACTAAGTTCCTTTAGCAACCTTAAAACAATATTTTTGAACTCTATATCTGGTAAATTACTTTTCCATTTCATTTAGCCCTTTTTCTGGAAATTTCTCCTGTTTTGTTCATTTGAGATGTGTTTCTTTGTCTCCCCATTTTGGCTACCTGTTTGTGTTTGTTTCTATGTATCAGGTAGATTTGCTATGTCACCCTGTCTTGGTAGAGTAAGTAGCTTTATGTAGTGGGTATCCTTTGGGACCCAGTGGAACAACCTCATTGATCATCTGAACTTGGTGCTCTGGGAATGTCCCTTGTGTGGGTTATGTAAGCCCTCCTGTTGTAATTAAGCCTTGATTACTATCGGCCCATTTGTGTGTGGGGAGAACATTCAGGCGGACTGGTTGCAAGAATCTACCCTAACCACAGAGTATGAGCTGCTGTGCAGGTGCCGAGCACATGAATAGATTTTGCCTCAGCAGGGTCTGGAGCCTGCCAAGATCTCCTTCTGTATATGCCACGCACAAAGGTAATTGGATCCTGCTCTGTTGTTGTCTGAAGCTAGCCACTGTGTGTGTCTGTGCCGGGTGTCTTGGGAGGGACTCTGGTGTAGGTCGATGTCAGATATTGTCTATGACTGGCCCTGGGCAACCTTTTTGGATTTCCAAAGCAATCCACACTTTGTGTCTGCCTCTGCTGGGCCTTGGTGTGTGGGAGAAGAACCAAGTTTCACACCACGGCCGGCTTCCACCAGTACTGCACCTGAGGGCTGATCAGCAAAAGGCTCAAGGAAGCTGAGATCCACTTCCACTTGCCTTCTCTTGCAGGTTGCCTGTTAGGCTCAGTCAACAAAAGCGCCTCGGGTGGTACTCGAGTTCCCTGAGGTGGCTTCTCAGTGAGTCCTCAGGTAGGGGCAAATAGTGTTCACCAGCTTGACACAGGTTCAGTCTGGGTGCCAGTGCTCGGTCTCAGGCCACTCAGCAAAAGTCCCAGGGTATACCAAACCTAGCTGACTCCCTGCCAGGTGCCCACACGCCTACATGGTGGGGCAGAGTCTCAGGGAGTCATGAGGGTGAGGCCACCGTTTATCCAGCCCAAACAGACCAAGATTTGGCTGTGTGAAGGAAAAGTTCTGCATTGGTTGGGTGTGCAAGGGAAAAATGGCCTCCATCTTAGAGCTGCACAACTCAGTCTGTCCCAGATTCTGCAAGGAGACCATACTCGGCAGGGCGGGGCTGCTGACAGTCAGAAAGGGTGGGGCCGCTGGAAACCTGGAGGGTGGAGCTAGTGGGTCTCCTGTGTGCGGATGGTGCCCCTGGTCAGGTTCATGGGGAAGTGGGAGGAATGGCCCCTGCTCCAAAGCTGCACAACTCAGTCATTGACACCCCCTGAGTCTTCCCTGACCTCTATACCCTGGCCCAGGCAGCTGACTCCTCAGCAGGGTGCGAGCTCCGGAGGGTAGGGTGACAGGGAGTCCAGAGGGTGGGACTATTGCAATCCTCCAGGCTGATGGCATAAGAAGGTGAGTCATCCACCCAAGAAAGATGGTGTCTGCAGTGTGGAGGAGGGACTCAGCACAGCACTCCTGGTAGCTGATCCTTCAGCTGTCTCCCCAGAGCCACAAACCCCGGTCTTTCTCCATACGACTCTAGTTCGCTCCACCCCCCATCCAGCGAAGCCCAGGGTAAGGGACTGTGAATGAGATTTTGTGTGTTGGCTCTTTAAGAAGGTGTCTGTGTCTCTAGCAGATACTTTTCTCTCCCTGGTGGAGAGAATCCCTGCTGCTTTTCACAGCCAAGGCCTTTTCCCAGCTCTGGTGCTCTGGGCTGCGGAGCCCAGCTTGGGGTTGAGACTCCATGCCCCTCAGGGGGAGCCCTTGTAGCTGAGATATCCCTCCAGAACCTCAGCTGCTGCCCACGGGAGTGGGCCCAGCCCTTTCCTCTTCTCTGCCCTTCCTACCAGTCTCCACGTGGCTTCTTCTGTAACTCCTTGGTTGTAAGACTTATCTTCAGCCAGTGTCCCATTGGTTATTCAGGTTGACTGCTCTATACTTTAGCTATAATTCCAGTTTGGCCCTGGGAGGAGGTAACTGTAACATCCACCTACTCTGCTCCCATCTTGCATCTCTATTAACTTTTTGATCTGGGATTTGCTCTGATATAGAAGCCAACTCTAACCCAGTTAGACGAGGATGGCAGAGAAAACTGAAAACTGCTACTCTCTGATGACTCTCCTGAAATTTTTCATACTGTCTCAGTCAAGCTACATGATGAAGAGGCATTTTGTTTTAAAATCAGGTATTAATAGTTATTTATTGCATATATCTGAATTGAATATTCTCTGTCTAATGTATCACATTCTGTTACTCTTAGATACAAACTTCATTGATGTTTGCCCTGAAAACCTTTTATTCATGTTCAAATATGTCACTAAAAATTTTTATTTCAATTTTTGAGTTTCACTTTATTGGTAAAAAGTAATTTATGAGCTTAAACCTCACTGAGTAGAGAATAATTTACATATATATTAAATGTCCATTTTTCCCTTTTAATGGCTTTCTCCCAAAGTCTGTTCAGTATTTTATCTTGTCCTTGGTAACCATTTAAGATATGCTAAGGATTCCAGGGCACTGAAGAACTGTGTCCAGATTTCTTCCCACTCTCCCCTTTTTTTTTTAAGAACACCCTTCCCCCACCCAACTCAAGCATCAACTGTGAGTCCTTCCCATGTTTATACCAAGTAAACCCAACCCTCTTTGATTAGAAAAAAGGCGGATACCTGATCCACGAACCAGATCAATCTGATTATCTTTCTCTTGAGATTTTAACAGAGAGACACAGGCTATGAGTCAGGTGGCGGTGGTCCCTAAAGCTGCCAGTTCTTTCCAAATGAGAGACCGCGACAGCTATGGATGACCACGCAGGTGAGAGCACACAGAGAGAGCTGGTCTGCGAGGAGGAGCTAGGCAAGGCAGGAAACAGAAACACGCAGACATGAGAACGTGTAGCCCCAGAAAAAAGCTGATAGTTCTAAAGACTTTTCAGTTTCCAGGTCCAGTTCCCCATGGGGCATGGCTGTCCGTCCTCTCTTGAATTTGACCAGGAGCTGCTGTGTAATAAATGCTCTTTTACTGGAAATATCCAGGCTGGGCTCCTGTTTCCTGCAACCGAATGAGCCATAAGGCAGAGTGAAACCATATTATCTTCTAGAAATTCTACACATCTAACTCCACTGAAAGCAAAGGAGTGTTTGCTAATGACATCTTTGAAATACGTCCACCGAAGATTTGTGGATTCATTCTTCTGAGACTACCGACATTTAAAACTGGATGTTAATTACAGTATTGGATTAAATATATATGACCTTAGAGAAAGTCAGACCATCATATTTTGTAATTCAATTCCTTTGTCGAGTGTGAGTTGTAAAATTTATGACTCATTTAACATTCACCCTACACTTTCGATGTGAAGATGCTTCAGTTTTCTCGATGAAGAAGAATGGTAGCAGTTGAACGGCTTTACCTTATTCCTGGCATCTGTTAACATTTACCATCTTCCCCAAGCAGCAGGCCTATTCTTTTCATGGTGATTTTCTCCTTCTAAAGATTCTAGAGGCTCTATCATTTTTGTCAAGCCTCAACTTATCTGGGACTCAGCAGAGGACTATTTCTGATATAAAGCTAATTCTTTTGCCTTTTCAAGCTAAGGGATAAGGTAAGAGTCTCACGAATTTGAGAGGACACAGAAATAGGGCAATGAAAAATATCTGGTAAAAACAATTGGGGTGAATGGGTGAGTTAAGAATTCACCTTACGGAGAAAATCAGTGACTGCATAGGCTCTTAAAAATGTCCTTAGAGCCAAACGGAGTAGATTAAAATTCCCTAGGTGATCATTTGCCTTTTCCTGGCATCTCTACAAATATGGTCTTTCACAGCCAAAGTGTACGCAATTTTAAGGGTCACAATTAGGGCACTTCCAAGCTTGTCCTGGCAGACACAGACCACTCTCTTTCCATTGACCTCCTTTGTTAATGAACAATAGTGTAGCAAGAGCAGTAAATGTGATGGTTATGAACAGGCTCCAAAGCAAAACTGCCTAGTTTGGGATTCCAGCTCCACCACTTATAGTCGTGTGACCTTACAAGTTACTTAACCATGCTGTGCCTCAGTGTTTTAATGCGTGAAATAGGATAACACCAGCACCTACCTTACAGAAAGGATGTGAAAAGTAATTAAGTTCTGATGCTATTATTATATGTGCTCCCTAAAATCAGCTGTTATTGTCAGTGTTGTTGTTATTGGTATTATTCGAGCAAGTCACTAGTTATAAGGCTTGGCAATATGAGGGTTAGTAGAAAGTTGAGTCAGAATCCTCCCACAGGCAGTTTACTCTTTCCAGTGGATGACAGAGGCTTAGGAGCAAGGACCATGAGATCAGGATTTACTGCCTACTAACCTCATGACCTTAGCCAAATTATTTAACTTTCTAAGCCTTTGGTTTGCTTATGTAGAGCTGGGTATAATAACAGGGCATACGCCTCATAAGCACTCAATCAGTGGATAGGAGGCTTAAGTACCAAACGGATGCATACTGTCATTAAGTAAATGCTCTAAGAATTTCGAAAATGGGAAATGCTGACTCAATTTCCCCAAATTAACTGACAATAGAAACATAGAGCAAAGCAAACCCCAGTCCAATGGCCCCTGTTCTCTACAGGCTCCCGCACAACATATTCCTCTTCGAGCACCACACTGGGGAAGGAAGTAGGAAGAGCTCACACATTTTTGTCACTTTTTTTTTCTTTTGCTTGTTTTAAGATTTTGCCTTTGGTTTCACCCGCATTGTCTAGGTATGGTTTTCTCTGTAGACATCTTTTATAAAACTTTATTTTAATTTCCCATTCTCTGCCAAAGTTCTCAATCTTGCCTTTTAATTTCTTAAATGTATTTATCATAATTTTTATAAATTCTGTTGAATAACACTAACATCTAAATTCCCTATGGACCTATTTCTATTATCCTCTGTTTTTCTTTCAGTTTCATCTTCTTGTATACTTGATACTTCTTAATTGATTGTCAGACTTTGATATAAAACATTCAGAGATAATTTGTGGCCATACGTGATGTTGCTTTCCTCAAGAGAGAGCTCCTTTTGCCTCTGGCAGCAGTGGGGCTAGAGAAAGTGGCGGACACAGACCACCAAATGCATCAGGCTCTGCTGTTTATGAGGGTTGGTCCATATCCAACAGACTCTTCCTCCTTGGGTTTACTGCTTCAGGACTCCAACTGGACACCTGGGGAGTTTACCAGGTCCCACCTTCCTTAGGAAGCTCTGGACTTTTCATTTTTCTGCCTCCAACCCATGCATCTGTTGAAAGCTCTGCTCAGGATGCTACCTCTCAGTTCCCGTGCTTAGGTGGGCAGTTGACTGAAGAAGAGAAGCAGGACAATTTCAGGCTCACTTCTCTGGGCTCCCCTGAGTGTGTTTGTTGTAGTTGTTGTTGTTCTTTAAGATTTTATTTATTTATTTTTAGAGAGAGGAAAAGGGAGGGAGAGGGAGAGGGAGAGAAACATCAGTGTTTGGTTGCCTCTCGTGTGCCCCTTCCTGGGGACCTGGCATGCAGCCCAGGCGCGTGCCCCGACTGGGGAATCAAAGCAGAGACCCTTTGGTTCGCAGGCCAAGGCTCAATCCACTGAGCCACGCCAGTGTTTTCATACCTGGAACCCACAAGCCCAGTTCTTTACCACCTAGGTAGCTTTACTGGTTTTCAAAGAAAGGGTTACTTCAAAATATCCTTATCCATCATAGCTAGAAGCAGAACTTTTGCCTATGTTTCTGTTGTATATGATGATCTTACTTTTCAGATTTTAAGCAGCAAGCAGATTTTTATAAAAATAACTGAGAGTTCCAAATAGCTTGCAAACAAACTTTGAGTGGCAAAATGGGTTTTAATGACATGGGCGTGTCACTGGCAAAGGTTTGAAACATCCCTAAAGAGATCCAAATATTTATCCTAGATGGCAAGGCCAACATATTCTTTCCTGTTATAAATCATATTATCAGTACCTTGAGGAATCTTTTGAGTGACCTCTCAGTTTCCAGTGTGTTATGACAGCCAGTGGGAGCCTTTATTTCTGAACTTTTAGGTTTTCATCTTTCTCCTAGTTCAACCTAGGGTGACTTTAGATGAGAAAAAGGTTGATTTATTACCCTTAAAAAGGCAACTGCAAAGTGACAATAATCTGTTTTATGTTTTTTGTTTGCTTTTTAAGAAACCAACACCAAATTAAATGACTACAAGGGATGACACTGGCTTCAATCACAGCCAGGAAAACTGGCTAGGATTTAGATATAATATGGTACATTACACATAAAGTTATGCAATAGATATCTGTTAAATTACTTATTAAAAAATAAATCTCTCTTAGTCTATAAAGGACATCGATCTGATTGCACCAAGGATGGCCATGAACTGAGAAGACATCTCTTGTCTGGCAGGGAGCATTTGGCACTGCTCCTAGAAACTAAACCTGGAAATCAAATCCAGTCAGGGATTTCTTTTCCTTTCTTTGAGTTGGTTTGTATCGCTTTTATCTTCATTTCATTAAGAATAATAAATTCTTTATGCCTTCTGTCCAGATGAATCCCTCTCTCTCTCTAGAAGCTCAAACTGGCTATTCTGTTGGCAGAATTCATACCTGTTGTTGAAAGACAGGAGCCTCTGCTTCCTGGCTGTATCACAGAAAGAGACAGGAAATCCCTCTGGCGAAAAAAAAAAAAAAAATTCATAAGAATGCAGCAATGGTCCGGCATTTTTTCCTATCTCAGATGTTGTGGAAAGAGGCAGAGGTACAGACATTCCATGGCTTTGTATTCAGATATGCCAGAGCATGGGCTGCTATCCAGATCATAGGCGTTGGAGTACACCTCCTGCGTTAGACTCGTTTTTCCTAACGACTACCATTAATTGAATGTTTTCTTAATACCAGGCACTATAAAGATGGTATTATGTTTTAACTCACTATATTTTCACAGAGACCCTTCAAGATACGCTTGCTGTTTTATATTCTTTTATGAGATGACCATTCAGATGTGACCATAAAAGGAGACAGAGGAGAGGCTCAAGAATAAACAAAGTTTATTATACTCACAGGTCCTTGACACAGGAGGCCCACGCACCATGCAGGGTCACACGGAATGACAGGGTGGACAGGAGGCAGAAGACAGGAGGGGTGGGGTGGGAGACACTTAGGTTTCCATGGGAAAGGCAAGGCAGGGCAAGGTAAACAGTGCAGGATTGGCTACTTTGGCCTACAGGGGTGTCCCTGGTTGCCTGGTAGCCAACCCTGGGACAATGAAGGCAAAGGAATCTTGCCTCTGAGACGCACAGGACTGACAGAAGAGGTGTGGCTCTGGACTGGTTACTTTGCATATCAAAGTCTTGCCCCAGGCTGGGCCCTTTGCTCTGAGAATGAGCTACCCCAGGAAGAAGCAGTCTCTCTCCCTCCAGAATGGTTTTTCATAATGTCAAACATCATAATACAATATATAGAAAACTGTATATACACAAGACATTACTAGTATTTCTGTATAATAGAAGTGGAAACTGAGGTTCGGGGGGGTTCAGTCAGAGCTCAGGATATTTATCAGAGTGAGATGAAATCTGAAGTCTGCCTGACTCTAAGTGCCATCCTGCATTAGTCTTTCCTTCAGTTTTTCCAGGTTATACTGTATCCCTAGACATACATTTAGAAAAATGAGATAATACCTCTAAAGTTATTTAATTTCTTGATGGGTTAATTTGCAGATTAATTATGTTAATACACACATGTACCAGGGTCGAAAACACTCTGTAATCAAAAACATTAATCTACCAATATCCTCTGACCGTTAAGTTTTAATGCATTTTACATTTCAGGTTATTTGCCCTGGAAAGTACGGCCTTATCCATTCAATAAACCATGTAGCTTAAGCTCTATGTAGGGTGGTATTTTCTCCTTGGGACAAACCAATTGAATGTAGTCTTAACTGGTTTAAGTTATACATCAGGAACTTTCCAATAAGGAGTCTTGAGGTCTTGGAATTGTATTTTGCATCTTCATTTAGGAAAAGACTATTTTATGGGAGACAGTTTTATTGTTTGAACAGGAGACAAAAATGAACTGTTATAAAGAATGTAAGTTAAATATATATATAGGAAAGATAGTACAATTAGAAATTTAAAGATTTTCTGGAGAACAGAACTGAATGGTAGAAGCATCGAGGGAAAAAAAAAACCTTACTAGAAAATGCTAAAACAACAAACAAACAACTAAGCTACAGCTTTTTTAGATCAAGCCTAAAAGTTAATAGTTGGGAGACTATCTTTTTATCTTTTTCTTTATTGAATTTGTTTTAGCCCTGCTTCTTTCCAAAATGGACTTGAGAAAAACCTCAACAAATGACAATTTAAAATAAAAATAACAAAACTCTGTTTCTTCCTATTCACAACATTTCTGAAAACAAATGTGTGGGTTTTCTATATCAAGCAATTCTCCCCTTATCTGAGGACATCAGCTAGGTGTCCTACAATTTGATTAATTGTGACACGAACTGCTTGGAGTTAGTGCAGACCCCCCAAGTAAAGGACTCAGTCCCACAAGACTGCCACCGCTTCAGACACCAGTCACAAGTCCCAGCTGTCCCTGGTACTTTTAACAGACCAGCTATAAATCAGGGGCTCCCATGACACTCCCATCAGGTTCAATACTTGCTAGAATAACTCACAGAACTCAGGGAAATACTTTACTTACTATTACCAGTTCACTGTAAAGGATACAATTCAGGAACAGCCAATAGAAGAGATACATGGGAAGGAGTGAAGAGTTTTGGTGGTCACTCCAGGCCACCAGTCTTCTGGCACATGTGTTACTGAACTTTGAATGCCAGATTCTTGAGTCTCAATGTCATAGAAATGAGCACTGAACTCAGTACAAGATCAAGAAGATAGGGTTTATTGAAGAGAGCTTGTGCACAAAGGAGTCAACCAGAAAAGAGAAATTGAGCTCCCTGAGGGGTTCTTGTGAATGGCTCATATAGAGGCCTTGGGGTGGATGTAGTGTTTGGGAATGAGGATGAGATCTCTTGTCCCATGATCACATCTAGCAGCAGTTGATCCCAGGATAGTCACAAGATGTTTTCCATGGTCAGTGGACAACTCTAAGGGCCTGTAAATTAATGCTTATGCAAACATTCTAGTCAACATTTGACTGACAAAACAACTAATTTGCACAACATGATGTTAAGAAAGGATGTGTAGCTCCAAGATGGAGGAGGAGGAGTAAGTGGAAGCACACAACCTCCTCCGAGGACCAATCTGGAATTACAAGTAAATTGTAGAGAAGCATCCTGAATAACCAATTGAACACAAGCTGGAGAGAAGACTTATAACCACAGATGGAAGAAACCACTTCCCCACAAGGAGATTGGTAGGGAGTTCGGAGACACGAGAGGGCTGGTTGGGCTCCCAAGGTCAACAGCTAAAGTTTCATAGTGATATTGCAGTGGCTGGGAGCTTGTCCCTGAGAAGTGTGGGGTCTAAACTCTAAGATAGGCTGCCCAGCCTACAGAACCAGAGCCAGAAAGGAGCCCAGATAACATCCAGTGGTGAAAGGCAGCAGGGGTGCTGCCTATCACGGAGAGACGGCTGGAGATACAGAGAGTGTCTTAAAGGGCCAATGCACAAAATTTCATTTGCAGCCACTTACCCCGAACACTGGCAAAGGGAGTGCAGAGCAGACTAGAGATACTTGAGGAGCATCTGGGTTTGGTGGCTCTGGGGAGAGAACTGAAGTCATTCCCCATACTGCAGAAGACATCTTTCTCAGTCAAAGTATTCTTCCCCAGGTGGTATCAGCCTAAGGGGAAGCAACAGCCCCAACCACAGGAATTACTTTTCCCTACCCTGAGGAGCTTAACCCAGGCTGTGATTAAAGTTTGATCACTTTAACAGGTAAGGCGGAAAATACAAAGCAGTCAAAATGGGAAGACATAAAAATAGACCCCAAATGAAAGAACAAGAGAATTACCCAGAAGAACTAGATGAAATGGAAGTAAGCAATTTATCAGTTAGAGAGTTTAGAGTAATGATTATAAGGATACTCAACAACATGAAAAAAAGACACAGAAACCATAAAAAAAAAAACAGTCAGAAATAAAGAATGCAGTTATCTGCAGTATCTGAAATAAATAATACACTGGAAGGAATAAATAGTAGGTTAGATGAGCTGAAGATTGAATCAGTAATTTGGAAGACAGAGTAGATAAAAACACCCAGGCAGATCAGCAAAAAGAAAAAATAATTTTAAAAAATGAGGAGCACTTAAGAAACATTTTGGACAACATGAAGTGTAACAACATCTGCATCTTGGGACTACCAGAATGAGAAGAGGGAAAGCAAGGGATCGAGAACCTATTTGAAGAACTAATGACTGAAAACTTCCCTAATCTGGTGAAGGAAATCGACACACAAGTCCAGGAAACTCAGAGAGTCTCAAACAAGTTGGACCTGAAGAGGTCTATACCAAACACATCATAATTAAAATGACAAGGCTTAAAGACAAGGAGACAATCCTAATAGCCACAAGAGAAAAGCATGTACTGTATTTTGTTATGTATAATATGCATTTTTTGACCCACATTTTTGAGGGGAAAGTATGGATGTGCATTATACATGGGTAGTACCTGAAATAACTTGTATCTGTTCTTGTGTTTTGTAATTATTTGTTGCACAAAATTTCTGGTACCATAATATGTTCAAAAATAAATGCTAAAATTCCTTTATAATACAAAAAAACAAGTACCTAAATATATAAATAATTGAATTTAAAAAATTAAAACCAGGTATTTTTTTCCTGAAAGTTTGGGCCAAAAATGTGGGTGCACATTATGGTAGTTACCTGTGAAGGAGCACCAATTAGACTGTTTTGGGATTACTCAACAGACACATTTCAGACCAGAAGGGAGTGGAATGAAACATTCAAGGTAATGAAAAGCAAGGACCTACAACCAAGGCTGCTTTACCCAGCAAGGGTATCATTTAAAATTGAAGGAGAAATAAGGATCTTCCAAGACAAGAAAAAGCTAAAGGAGTTTGCTAACACCAAACCAGTACTGCAACAAATATTAAAGGGCTTGCTTTAAGAAAAAGAAGAGCCCTGGCTGGTGTGGCTCAGTGGATTGAGCACTGGCCTGAGAACCATAGGGTTACTAGTTCAATTCCCAGTCAGGGAACATGCCTAGGTTGTGGGCCAGGCCCCTAGTAGGGCATGTGCAAGAGGCAACCACACATTGATGTTTCTCTCCCTCTCTCTCTCTCCTTTCCCCTCTAAAAATAAATAAATAAAATCTTTAAAAACAAGTAGAAGAGAAAGAAACAAAAAACAACAGAGGGGGAAAGAATGTTATTGTCCTACTTCTCTCCTTTAAGAATGTGGTTAGGTTAATATCAACTATGGAATTTTATTGAAAGCAAAAAGTCATAGTCAGGCCTCTGAGATGGAGTTCTTTCGGTCAAGATGGAGTCCAGTGTTACCCCTATCCTGTCTCACATACATGCGTTCACCAACCCAGAATCTCTGAATCCAGCCCTTTAGGGATTTTATGGAGGTTTCATTGAATAGTCATGACTGATTGAATCATTGGCCATTGGTGACTGAAACTGATCCTTGGAATTGATAATTCCTCCAATTGATAATTAATCATTGGAATTGATCATTGACAGACGTTGGAAGTTCCAGTCCTCTAATCACATGGTTGCTTCCTCTGGCAACCAACCCCCATCCAAAAGCTATCTAGGCCCCCATGAGGAGTCACCTCATTAATTTAAACTCAGGTACGTTTGAAACAGACTTCTTATGAATAACCAGAGACACCCCTCTCACCCAATCATTCAGGAAATTACAAGGGTTTTAGGAACTCTGTGCCAGGAACCAGGACAAAGACCAAACATATATTTCTTATTACATACAACACCTCAGATAATAAAGCAATGAGAAAATCAGGGCCAGGGAAAGCAGAAAAAGAGCACACAGGCTAACCTCCCATCCTAAGAGTTAACGTAATTCTGGTGGCAGAATTTAACTCTGTGCTTCCTGGTAGATGCTTTAAAATATTTTTATATGTATTTTATATACATATTTATATATTATATATAACATATTATATATATTATATATAATATATATATAAATTGTCCTCAGTTTTAAGTAGATAGCAAATACAACTGCCACACAAAATATAAATCTGAAAAAAATTTATGGTAAATACATATATTATTTCTTTTTAAAAGTACTGTTAATAGATTTTATGCTTTAAAGAAATTTTAAGTTCACAGCCAAAATGAGTTGAAGGGACGGAGATTTCCTATATACTCCCTGTTCCCACAATCAACATCCCCTATCAGAATGGTACATTTCTTACAATAGATGAACCAACACTGACATATCATAATCACCCAAAATGCATAGTTTACACTGGAGTTCACTCTTGGTGTTGTGCATTCTAGGCATTCTGACAAATGTATGATGTCATGTATCCATCATTTTAGTGCAATACTAAAAATTCCACTGTCCTAAAAGTCCTCTGTGCTCTAACATTTATCCCTCTCTCTCATTAACCCCTGGCAACTACTCATCTTTTTACTATCTCCATAGCTTTCTGGCAGCTGATTTTAAAATGAAACTTAATAAAGTTAAATTTACATCAGAAAATAGGAAACACAAATTTTTTTCAAAAGAAACATTTTTTTCTTGGCCCTGAATTGTGTAAGAAACTACTTACTTTACAAGATCAAGATCGAGACATCAGATAACAGACACAACAGTATTCCAAAAAGAGTAAGAGTTGATCTTATTTAGTTTTATCTTGTAACAAACTCATAAAAGCTGAAAGTCCAACTCAGTAAGAAAAGGCTCTTTCAGGTTCTAAGTTGAGTTCCAAGAGACTAACTTGATCCAAGGTTTATATTTGGGAAATCCAGGGGAGCGAATGGATATCACAAGCCCTGTCTAGAACTGGCTTCTATGAATATCATTTATTTTAACAATGATTTTTCTAAGCACTGAAGTTTTGCCTAAAGAACTGGTCCTCCATGATGTTTGAGAGCACATCCATGTTTTAGAACCAGAGAGTAGGTTGAGATTTTATTATGAAAGGTGAAAATTTAACTAGTACTTCTCCCACATGACAGTAGAATGCAAGAGTATTTTAGGCAACTTTGAATTTGCTAAAATACTTTGATAAAAGCTCAATTAAGATTAGTGATTGAAACACAGCGTGTCAGAGCTGGCTCAGGCATGGAAAATGTTAATGCAAGTGTTGCAGTCACCTGCCCTTGACACATAAAATCCTTGATAGAGAAGATTTTCATCCCCAGCAGTAAAACTTTGCCTGGAGGAGGCAATCAATGCTTGCTGAGTACTTACTACATGTACTATGTGCTAGCCTAGGCATTTTATACATTTATCTAATTTAAGTGGGTGAGCTATATGCTAAGAATTCCCAATGAATATATTGAGTTGTTGTTTAATGAAAATCACTGACTAAGTGAATTTTGAAGAATGGTTTTCAAAGACAATGATTTTTTTTTTCTTACTGATGTCAATTATATACATATTTCCCCCCGGCAATAATTAAACACTAAGTTCACTGTTTTCTTGAGGCCATGGTAAAGACAGTACTGAGTATTCAATAAGAAGTTGTCGTTTTCCTCTTTAGCACACTGGAAAAACACATTTTGCTCTTGTAGTTTCTCCTAGTCCATTGGAGCCATGTGACTAGGTGGTGGAAGGCCAAAAATCCCAGGTCTGGCTGCCCTGCTTTCTCGGCTTTACCCACGCGGCTAGCTGAGAACTCCAGGAAGACAGACCGCAGGATGGAAGGAGCCCAGGTCCCTAAATAGACAACTGGTAAAGGTTCACTTAGGAGAGCTCTCCAACCTGCATTAAATTTTGCACTAATGAAAGGAATTTGTACTGTGTTAAGCCAAAAGTATTGGGGGTGACGTGTTAAAGCATCTAGCTAGTGTTGCCACTCCTTGTTTTGTAATACTAAAAACTTATTGTCAACACAGAACAACCTTTCTATCTTCATGCATAAAAACATGAAAATTTCTTTAAACTTTGTATCAGAGCATTAAAATACAATTTTTAAATGGCCAAAAGGTAGGACACTAAAATATAACTCTATTTTATAACTCTTGAAACTGCTTTCTAATTTGTTGGTCAGCCATTGGTGCCTAGCTCAGTTCCTCAGGTGATTCTGTAAGAATCAAAGTCTTATCAAATAAAGTCTTCATTGTGTTGGCAGAATTATTTGAAGATGACTAAGAAACACCAACAGTAATAATTGTAACAGAAGCTCACTGATTTCTCATGTGCATTGTATTAAACCAAAGACCAAGTCCTTCAGTTTGTAAAGACAAAGCCAGCATAGAAGTGGAAGATCAATCTTTTAAAATTGTTAATTTTTAAATTACATTTTAACTTTTTCATATAGGTATGTGTTTATATATGAGGGGCATCCCCCTAAACCTGGAATTTTCTTCTGGATGGTGGGCCCCTTGTAGTACAGCCTTCCCCAACTAGGCGAGTGATCTAGAAACCCATCTGTATCAGTGTACCAGCTGGCATTGTTGTGAGAGGCTGAATTGGGCTTCACTGAAAAAAATTTCAGTGAAATTTTTTTTGAAGGCTCTTTCAAAACCTTTGTCAATTTCACAATGGGTGATTTTCAAACACACCTGCCCACACCATGCTGAGTGTTTTGATAAAAAAACAGCATGACCTCCGTGCCCCACCTACCTAGAGTGACTTTTTTTGTTTCCCTGGATGACGAGTCCTCAAAGGGAAACATTTTGCTGATGTGGAAGAGGTGACTAAAAAAACCGGCAGAAGCACTAACGGGCTTCAAAATCAAAAAGTTCAAAAACTCCTTTGAGCAGTGGGAAAAAGCATCTTGATAGGTGTATCGCATCAAATAGAGAGGACTTTGAAGGTGACTGAAGTTTAAACATGTAAGAATAAATACACAATTTTTTATAAATAAATTCTGTCTTTTGGGTCCCCCCTCGTATTTAAATTACCAATTTTTGTAACTATCTTAATGAATGTTCTTATATTTTCCAATAAATTTTTAAATTATTATTTGTCTGCTCTAATTACATAATCATATCATCTTAGAGTACTTTACCTCTTGCTTTCAAACATTCAGATTTTCCCTCATCTAATTGCATCAAATATTTCTAAAATATTATAAAATTAAAAGTAGCAATATGGCATTCTCATCTCATTCCTGACATTAATAACAATTCTTCCAGTGATCACATTATACATTATTTTGGCTTTTAATTTGAGATATACATCTTTTTTATCTTATCAGCAGAGTTTTTTGTTGTTGTTGTTGTTTTTTAACCAGAAATCAAGTGCTGATCATAGAGTCTGTGGCAACCTCAGGTCTTCTTAGGGTTAAGAAAACATTGGGAACATTCAAGCTCACAAGACTACAATGGCTACATTTGGCATCTGTTTACTCAGAAGGATATAGGAGAGGGACAACAGTTTGCCGGCACAGTGGCATCAAGTGCTTCTCACCACTGGAACTCCTCGCACAGCAGAACAGCCTAGGTGCAAGATGAGAGACATTTTACACAGGTAAGAGGCTGCTCTGGCTTAACAACCTCATGCCCCTCTGCAGCCAGCATCTCTGGTGACAGCACCACAGGCATAGTGTCCCAGGTCTCTGCATGTAAGTCACTTGACTCAGATTGGTCCAATGTTACGGTTTGCTATCAGGTATATTTGGTTGTCCTTGTCTAAATGCAGTTTATCAGTCAGGGGTCCATTTTTATCAGCAACATAGTTCACAAACCACCTAATCAGGTTGCCAGGGGAACAAAGCTAGAAAGTTAACATAAGGTCACATTCTCCTGTAGAAGGGGAAGGGGTTTTGTTTACCCTTTACCCACACAGAGGTTTCTGTCAACTTGATTATAATGGATTCTTCTAATATATCCCTAGATTATACTTGCTAATCATTTATTAGAGCTTCTGCATTGATATTCATATGGAGATGAACTGTGTATATTTGTGTATGGTGCACAAATATGAAGGCTATTTGTTTTCAGGTTTAGAAGCAATGACTTATTAGGAATAATTTTTAAGCATTCCTTTTTTCATACTTTAGGAGAATTTAAATAGTATTGAAATTATCTATTCTTTGATGGGATGATATGCTCTAATTGTGTTTTAATTATAGCTGCTGTATGTGGGCTGGAAAGCTTTTTTGTAAAATCGTTACCTATGACCACTTGGAAGGCACAACATATATCCAGATAAAGTGAATATTGTAAAAAATGAAAATATTGGCTGATCGTCGTTGCTTTTAAGAAAGAGATGAGCTCAGGCAAGAATTGGCTGCTTTGCAAGCAGAACTGGAAGGAAATGAGAATATCCAGAAACTCTGGGCCCCCAGAATTCAAACAGACATTGTTTTTATGCCTTGAACATTAATATAAAGGGATCAGATCAGAATCAGGGTGTTGCCCTCCCAAACAACCCTATTATTTCAGCTAGCCTCAAGGTGGCCTCCATTAAGATGAAAGAGTAAGGTATGGGCATATGGAAGCAAAGAAATAAAGCAGGCTTAAAAACTAGGACCAGAAAAGACTTTGGGTATGGTTATCTGTACAAAGAACTGACTGGAATCAATTAGATCGAAAGCCTATTAGGGTTTTAAGGATATCTTGTAGTCACAGAAACCATGAGTCTGCCCTGAAACTGCCTATCTCTGTTAGCTCCTTAAAGCAACACTCAGGACTTCAAATTTGTACCAGCAGAAAAAGAACTGTAAATAATATACAGACCCCAAAGAAGGCATATGCTCCAACAGTCACTTCTGATGAGGCTATACAAGATTAATAGACAAGGCAGTGGAGGCAGGGGTGCCCTGACTGTCTGACCAGGGCACTCCCTCCACTGCCAGCACAGAGAAGCTCCAAAATTCTTGCTTAGCTGGGAGTCAAAATAGCTGTGAGTGAGCAGCTGTGTGGTTCCTTGTCCTTCTCTTTTCTTAATAAGAGCTTTTAAAGCAGTAATCCTATCCCTGGGTCACACTGCATGACAAGATGGGGAGTAATAGCTTGCTTAATGGTTAGCATGACAATGGCTAAGAAAACTTGATAGAGAAAATATATTTCTCACCCTCCTGCTTGGACACCACCCAACCCCACACCCTCATCACATTTACTCTCTGCTTAAGTATCGCCTCCCCAGAGGTGACCAAATCAACCCACCTAAAATCATATCCCATCACTTTCTATCACGTTATCCTTCCTTTACCTTCTCTTTACACCTTTATCCTGTAGCACTTTCTATTATACTCCCCCATTGCAATATAAATCCTCTCAGGGCTCAATTTCGTCTTGATCCCAGCTGAAGACCTAGCATGCGGAAATGGCCCATAAATGCAAGCTCTCAATAAACATTTGTGAGGAAAAAAAGACTTAAATAATTAAGAGCTTCTAATCCCCAAGTGTTGGAAGTTGTATTTGTTTGGTTTTATGTTGTTGTTTATCTGTATCATATTGTGACCAGGGATAGATAATTATTTGTGTGACAGAAAGTTGGGATTACTACTTACAAGGTGGCATTACCTGGTATAAAACCTAACCAAAAGGTTGTCCTACTGGAAAAGTATAGATATTGCTAAATGCAAGTCATTTTGATGTAGATCTTTCTTGGTTGTTTGTGAGACAGACAGTGAAATGTCACTGCCATGGGAGCTCCACTTCTTTTTTGGAATGATCACTGGTGGTCAAAACTGTAGTATATTAACCAGTTAGAGCTTGGAATTTCTTTAGAGTCTCCTCTTCCCAGAATTCAACAAAAACTGATATAATTAGCTATAGGTCACTCAGGGGAGAAGCTAAAGCTCACCAGGCAGGATTCAATCCAATCTAATCCAATTTACTTAATATTTGCTGATTTTATGCCTTGTGCCAGGCATCGGACTAGGTGTAAGGCATTGAGTGACAACTGCCCTTGCCCCCCTGTTGGTTCAATTAGTGTTTCACGGGAATGCAGCGTGGTACAGGAGGAATTACAACAATGCATTTAGAGTTACTCCAGGGAAGATGGAGGTGTAGGTAAACACGGCTCACCTCCTCACACAACCACAGCAAAAATTACAACTAAATTACAAAACAACTATTATCCAGAATCATCAGAAAATTGAGCTTTATGGAAGTCTGACAACCAAGGAGTTAAAGAAGTCACATTCATCCAGATGGGTAGGAAGGGTGAAGATGCAGAGATGCAGAATGAGCGGTCCCACATCAATATGTGGTGGATAAAATTGGGAGGGATACCTCTAGAGCAAGGGATCCCAGCTCCACACTAGACCACCCAGCCTAGGGTTCCAGCGCCAGGAAGATAAGTCCCCATAACTCTGACTGGGGTTGGGGCAGCAAAATAAACTGAGGCATTCCCAGGTGTCTCCTCTTAAAGAGCCCACAATGGACTTTGGGCTTACATAGACTCATTCCTTCTGGTTTCCAGCGCCAGGGCAGCAGCTGGAAGGGCACCAGTGGCAAACAGGAAGCAACTGAAGTGTATGACATTAGGGCAAGTGCTGGGGGACAGCTTCCTCCAGGACCAAACTCAAGAGGCCAGGCAGCAGCCATTGTCCCTTTTCTGAGCCCTCCCACACACAGAGCCACAGAGCGGCAACACCATATCTGAGACTCCATCAACCAGGTTCACACAAGTTGCCCCACCCTGGCGATTACCTAAGGGTCTGCCCCATCCAACTTACAGGTGCACTTTTCTATAGTCGGACATGCTACTAAGTCAGGGAGTCAAAGAAGCTCTACCTAATACGTAGACACAAACACAGGGAAGCTGCCAAAGCAAGCAGACAAAGAAATATGGCCCAAATGAAAGAACAGAACAAAACTCCAGGAAAAGAACTAAACAAAATGGAGATAAGCAATCTATCAGATGCAAAGTTCAAAACACTGGTTATTAGGATGCTCAAGGAACTCAGTGGGTACTTCAACAGCACAAAAAAGACCCAGGCAGAAATGAAGGTCACACGAAATAAAATAAAGAAAAATTTATTGGGAACCAAGAGTGGAGGGGATGAAGCTGAGAACTGAATCAATGATTTGGAACATGAGGAAGAAAAAAAATTGATTCAGAACAAGAAGAAAAAGGAATCCCAAAAGAAGAGGATAGGTTAGGGAGCCTCTGGAACAACTTCAAGGTACCAACATCCGAATCACAAGGGTGCTGGAAAGAGAAGAGAAAGAGCAAGAGATTGAAAACTTATTTGAACAACGAATGAAAGAAAAGTTCCCTAATTTGGTGACAGAAATAGACATACAAGTCCAGGAAGCACAGACAATCCCAAACAAGATGGACCCAAAGAGGACCACACCAAGACACATCATAATTAAAATTCCAAAGGTTAAAGATAAAGAGAATCTTAAAAGCAGCAAGAGAAAAGAAGTTACCTACAAAGGAGTTCTCATAAGACTGTCAGCTGATTTCTCAAAAGAAACTTAGTAGGCTAGAAGGGGCTGGCAAGAAGTATTCAAAATGATGAAAAGCAAGGACCTACAACCAAGATTACTCTATCCAGCAAAGCTATCATTTAGAATGGAAGGGCAGATAAAATGTTTTCCAGACAAGGTAAAGCTAAAGGAGTTCATCATCACCAGGCCATTATTATATGAAATGTTAAAGGGATTTACTTAAGAAAAAGAAGAAGATCAAAACTATGAACTTTAAAATGGTAATAAATTGACAACTATCAAGCAAAACAGAAACAGAATCATAGATATGGAGATCATTTAAGGGTTATAAATCGGGAGGAGGAAGGAGGGGAATGAGGGAAAAGGTGCAGGGATTAAGAAGTACAAATTGGTAGGTACAGAATAGACAGGGGGATATAAAGTACAGTATAGGAAATGGAGAAGCCAAAGAACTTATATACATGACCCATGGACATGAACTAGTGGGGGATTGCTGGAGGGAATGGGTGGTACCAGGTGGAGGGAGTAATGGGAAAAAAATTGGGACAGCTCCAATAGCATAATCAATAAAGTATATTTTTTTAAAAAAAGAGTTACTCCAGGAAATACATAAGGTTGTAGAAGCATGTACCACAGGAGGCTCAACCAAGCAAAGAATCAAAGGGTTTCCCGGGTATCAGCTAAGCTTGGACCCAAAGGGTAAGTGGAGAGTGTCCAAATGAAGGAGGAAGATGAATCGAGTGTTTTCTAGGTCAAATAAGAGATATGGAAAAAGAAGCGGCATGAAGATGGTGCATTGCTCTTTTATTCCAGATAGTAAGTAGTTCTGTTTTCACTCACCATCGTTCTTCCCTTCCTCCTATTGCCAGTTTTTAGCCTGTAGATTAGCCCCTTCACCCTAATCGCCATTGCTCTGGTGGGACTTATTTGCAAATTCAATCCAGGAACAAATAAACAAAGAAAATCGCTAAGGAGTAGCCACTGGAGCCTGGAACCAAGCCCACATTACACTTACAAAAATTTGATTTTCTGCAAAAAAAAATATTTTGACTCCTACATTTTTGGACTTCATTAGAAAGATCTGAAATGGATGACACCAAGCTGTTTGCCTAAAATAATGTCCCAAGCCGGAATTGGCATGGATATTTCCTGAGATTAAAATAGAAACTTGTTTGGCTAACAGAATACAACTTGGAAATCAAAGAGTCGTTTAAGTTGAAACCATTATTTTTCCCTTTCTCAAAGACAATTCCTGTTTTTATACACACTAAGAGATCGGGATAGTGAGGTCACTCTGCCACAGAACTTTCCATTAAAATTTTGATGTTGAGAAACCTCAAAAAGAACATAAAGATAGGGACAAAAGTTTGTAATGTAACAAATCCATTCAATAAATGTTCATGAGCACTTATGATTCACCAGGCACCGTTCTATGCACTAAACAAAGAAACTTGTCCCTGTAGAGTTTGCATCCTAGCAGAAATAAAAGCTACAAAGAAGAAATATGCAAATTATATAGGAAATTATAGGATTAGTGGTATGGGGGGAAAAGTATCACAGGCTGGAGGCAGCAGGAGGGGGCAGGTTGCAAATTTTAAATAGGGTGTTCAAGGTTGGCCTCCTCAAAGAGGTGACATTTGAGCAAAGACAGAATGAAGTGACAACGTGAGCCATGCAGGCATCTGTGTCCAGGGAGAATTAACAGCAGGTCAGTGGCCCTAAGGCAGGGGCATGACTGGAATGTTCCAGAAAGGCAAGGAAGCCAAGGATTGGGAGAAGAGAGAGGGTCTGAGAGGTTTGGGAGAAGGCAGATCACTGCCCTGGGTGATCTTTGCGGGGTAGGGTTTGGGAGGAGGGGTGACTCGATTGAATTGATGTTTTAAATGTGCATTTTAGGATATTGGTTGCGTGTTTTCATTTGAGCGCAGTCCTTTAGTACAATATGTTTTATTCTGCCACAACAGAGCTATGATTGATTAAGATGGTTTCTAAAAGATCTCCGCAGGATCAGGCACCACAAGACTGCTAAGTAGTACCAGCCTTTCCTCTCTGGAGGGCACATGCTCCTGGAGGGGCACCCGTCGCTATCCTTCTAATGTGCTCGTAGTTGAGCTGGCAGAGACGGAAAGTATGCACGTTTCTTCTTCAAAACTCGACTGAAGAGCCAAACGTTTCTTTTGGTTGGTTACAAAATTAAAAAAAAAAATGCCTTTGCCAACTCTGTGGGAGAAGCAAACTCCTGGAGTATGCCTTTGCTAATTTGCCCAAGTCTTGCTGTGGTTTCACTAAATGCAGACAGTGCTCCGCTTCAGCCCCATAAATCTCTCTGGTCTTGGACTTTTCGGCCGTCGGGTAAAAGCTGTGGCAATCCCTTGCGGTCATCACTTGTTGGGGGGGAACTCCCAGAGCCCGCACCTACGACCCAGGCTTTTTTTTTTTTGTCTTCTCCGGCTCACCCTTTCCTGCTGAGCACCCAGCTTTCTTCGTCCTGGCAGGGCGCGCAACGTTCCTCCCAGCCTGGCGCTTGCCCAGCTTGGCTGGCCCCCAAGAGACTGCCTTTTCGAGCACCCCCGCCCGCGAGCTCCCCGCAGCGCGGCCAGGCGCCCTCACCCCTTGCCCGGGGCCGGGAGGGCGGCGAGTGGAGCGCACGCGCGCCCCCGCCCCTCCCCGCAGGCGGCGTGGTTCCCCCTGCAGCGCCTCCCTCGCGGGGAAGGAGCCGGAGGGGCTCCGGGAGGCGCGCAGCAGACCTGATCCGGCTGCGCGCCGCTTCGTTCTGCTCTGAGGGTGGCAGCAGCTGCAGCCGAGGCGGCTGCAACTCCTCGGGGGAAGCAAGGAGGCGAGCGCGCCTTCACTCCGTGCCGAGTACCCCAACCTGGTCCCCACGTGTAGCCGCGCCGCCGCCAGGCCTGGCCGCCCGACATGGATTTCCTTCTGGCGCTGATGCTGGGGTCCTCTCTCTACCTGCCCGCGGCAGCTGAATTCGACGGGAGGTGAGTTGGCCCCAGCGCGACCTCTCCTCCGCCTTCTTTCCCACGTTAATCTCCTGGAGTCCTGAGGTCCCGTCTCCAGCAGCGGTGGGGCGGTCACGGAGGCTTCTCTCTGTCCAGAAGCTGGGCCACCGCATTGCCTCGGCTGGAGGAGAGTCGTCGAGCCACTCTCTCCACCCGGGGAGATCCAGCGGCGACTCCCTGCTGGGGAGTTCGGGCTAGAGGTGAAGGGCGGCTCGAGCCGGGCATCTCGCCGCTAAGGTGACGTGCGGGACATCCTTGGCCGGGAAACTCTCGCTCTCGATTTAGACGGCGCTTCGGTGGGGAAACTTCCCAATGGTCAGGGTCGAATCCGGGTTCGAAGCTCTCAGGGGCGCTCACACCAAGGGTGGCGGCGAGGGAGCCACTGGGCCTCCAGGGGAGACCTGTTTGCCTTCCCACTTGGTTTTCTAGAGAGACTTAAAATAAGGACTGAGGTGTGTGAGTGTGTGTGTGCGCGCACATATACACCGCCACCGAGACCTCGGGCGAGCCAGACCACGACGTGCTCTGACAGGTTCCAACAACCAGACTCCGTCTTCGCTGTCACTCGGCTCTTCCTCCCGCTGTGGCGCGCGGCACCCTCACCCGCGCCGCCGGGTGCGCTCCAGGAGAGTGTGTGTGTGTGTGTGTGTGTGTGTGTGTGTGTGTGTGTGTCGGGAGGGCGTGCTCGGTTACTCCACCTACACGCAGTTACACACCAGACAAGCCCCGAGCGCAGATCGCTACTGCTTGCGCACTCGGCAGGAGCTGCCAGGAGTCATCTTCACCTGGGTCACACTGCGATCTAGCCGCTCTCTTTCAGCGACCCTCGCCCGCCAATTATCTCCCTGCGCGGCTCTAAAGACTGCCGCACCTGTTTTACTGGCACTCTTGGAACGAATCAATTCCACGATTGATTGATTAGCTTTCTTGTACCTGGAGGGGAGCGGAGGGGAACCAGTGGAGCGCAACCGCTTGTTTACCACCTGGTCGGAGGAAATAGAAAGTTCGGGGTTATTTTGTTCTTTGGGCTTGGGGGCATGGGAGGCGGGAGATAAAGGAAAATAAAAGGTTCATGGAGAAGGTGGGAGGGGGGTAGCGGCCAGAGGCTATTTTACTTTTTGAAAGAAGTTCTTTTCCCACATTCGAGTATGTTGTGCATTTCTTGCACACACACATTTGTAGCAAGAAATGCATCACGTGATTAAGCGAAAGATTTGAATGTAGCTTTAAAAAGCTATCTAAAACAGCCAGTGAAAATATTGTTCCGGGGGGAGGGGGTCATTTAGGTGTCTAAACAAGGAAACAATTCACCAAATAAGGTGCCAAAGTGGAATCTGGTGGATAAATCAGCACCCTGAAATCGAATACTTTCTTTAGTCCTTATTTACATTAGAGAGGAAGATAACATGAATTGTTGATCCAGGAAAGTTTCAAACCACAAGAACACTTGAGATGTTAGCTATGCTTTAAACTCCCTTGGTTTTACTTAGACTCCTTTTTTTAGTACATTTTTTTCCCCTGGAAACTTTTTCTGCCAAAGAGCCGTATCTCAAAAAGGGTTGTTTCATTTGATTTTGAGGAACCTCCCCTCTTTCTACCCCTTTCCACATCTACCTTTTATGTAAGGCAGAATTTTTTTTCTTTCTACTTTGACATGCCTTAATACTTTTCAGTTTATGATACATCAGTCAAAACTGTGCCCCCCCCTCCAGTAGGTGTGGGTCTTTGAGGAATCTGTTTTATCTCAAGCTTCAGAAACCACCCTGTGAGTGGCAGCCTTGAGAATCTTGGTTTTAGCTGGTGCTATTTCCATTTAAGAAAGGATCTTCCCTCTCTTTTTACCCTGCTCCTGTGCGTGTGTGTCGTGTGTGTGTGTGTGTGTGTGTGTGTGTTTAACTGTCTGAAACTTGAAATTAGATCATAGCAGAACTATTTCCCTGAAGGTGTTTTATCCTTAAATTTGTGCAGGCATGAAAGAGTTCATAGAAAATTGTTGGGTGTGATTTATTTTTTTCTAAAATAATAACAAAAAGGAAATTATTTTTACTTCTAAAAGTGTTTTTATTTATTTTGAATATTTTTGTTTGATAGGTGGCCCAGGCAAATAGTGTCATCAGTTGGCCTGTGTCGTTATGGTGGGAGGATTGACTGCTGCTGGGGCTGGGCCCGCCGGTCCTGGGGACAGTGTCAGCGTGAGTATCATCACTCTGGGGACTTCAGCTCCCTAGGAGGCGGGCTCTCCACCCCCATTCATGGCATCACTCTGCACACTGGAAGGCTCATTATAAGCATGGCTTGATGGTATGGTTCTGACATGGGAGTTTTCAGGTATAGTCCCCAGCTCCTTATTCTGCGTCTTTCCAAAGAGAGCCGCCTGTACGTAGTAAGGAGCCAGTTTTGTTATTCACAGGATGCTCATTTCAGCATTTGTCCCCAATATGCCCAGCTTCTGTTGTCTCATCAGGCTCACCCTTTTCTTTGCTCCAGGCTCTGAGATGGGGGTAAGATAATGAGTCTAGACTGTATTTACACTAAGTACACTCTGAACCTAATAGCACTTATAAAATCCTTACCATAGCTGTTGTGTAAAGAGGCCTATTTGTAACTCTCTTTTTTTTGAAGTGAGGCTGTATTGACTGTGTTCTAAATGGACCACCCAGTATAATCAAACAACACCTCTGAAAAGTACACATTTTTAAGTTCTATAATTAATTATATAATGTGTCAAGTCAGAACACTGATTTTTTACCTTTTCCATGATCACAAATACATATTTTTTATGGTAAAAATCAAAGCTACATCACAGAAGTTTGAGAAATTTGTTTCCAGAATTTTATCTGGATCTCAAAATTATTATCTCAGTCCTCCCTACCAACTCCCCCACCCCCCAAATAATTAAGTAAATTTCAGGAACATCTTTAGAGTACTAGATGGGCAAGTCTGTTGAGATGGTGGGAATGAAAATGGGTTCTGTATATCCCAGTGTTTTACTGCGCATGAGAAAGGAACTTAGAGGAATAGAGAATTGTAGTTAACAAAGCTGTAGCTGGAAGGGGAGGAGCCTGCCGTAGAGATGTGTCGGTAGTGAGAGGAATGGAGTAAATTTAAGTTACAAAAAGTTAGGAGCTCCCTCAGCTCTTTCAGTCTTTGAGAACTGCATGCAGTGTCTATTCTGAACTTTCTGAAGGCAGGAGTGGGACAATTACAGGTTGACTTTGTAATTACAGGTGCAGGCTGACATCTCTGGTTAGGGATGGGAAGGTAAAGGGGACTAGTGTTGGTCTGCCTGCTACCTGCAAGCCACTGGACCAGGCTTTTCGCATAGCTGGGCCATTGCATCCCATTGTAAAGGGAGATAGTGGTAGTTCCAGTTTCCAGTAAACGAGAGCCCTAGGCAAAGCTGCTGTGCTCTCCCCACCCCCGCACTGACCGCGCATGTGCGCACACATGCTCACACTTAGTCGGTTGATTCAACATTGTTTTTAAGGGAAGGTGGTAAAAAGGAAGAATGGTAGTTGGTGGGATATAGTCTTCTGCCAGTTTTACCTCAGCCGCAGGTGTGGAATTTGAAGTGCAATCAGGCTTTGAGAGTCAAAGGGGAAAGAGAGGAGCCTTGCCTTGGCCCAACCCAGCCACCTTTCCCAAATGAAAAATAAGTCGTTTCTTAGCAGAAATGGAGAGTTTCCTCCTTCTTTGCTGCCTTAATTTGCAGGATACTCCCAAAAGAAATGCTGAAGTGCTGTGGGGAGGTGTACAGTCCCCTCCCAGGACAAGGCTGCGCTGGCAGAAAGCCCTGAGCGCAGCGATGTGCACCTTCCCCGAAGGCAGGTGCCGGAGCGATGGGCAGAGGCGGAGCAGTCCATAGCCCTCACCAGATGGGCTGAGAATTCCAAGGAGAAAACTCCTCTGCCTCTTAGAGATATTCCCCAGAAAGAACCTTGAGGAGATGCTGTGTGTCTCTTTGCCATGTAGTTAAGTTTTCTCTAGTACACATCAGCTTGGCGATTCTGAATTTGAATGAATGTAAAGGCCTTTCAAAGTGTACGTGACATTACAAAATTTAAACCTGCTAAGAGTCGCTTTTTGCACAGTACCTTCCCCAAAAAACTTTCCCTGTATTTCCCAAAATACAGGGCAATGTTTTATTTTTTTCTATTCCTTCATTTTGTTTCTAAAAGATTTAAAGTGATCAAATGTAGTATTTAATAGTATTTATGTTTTCCTTCTTGTTATTCCTTAAGAATCTCAGAAAGCTGCAACATGGCATTAGTTAATTATTGAAATGGTAATGTTATAAAAATGTGTTAGATGATCCTGCACAAATCACAATTTATCTTAGTTCAGATTTGGTGAGAGCTTGTGGGGAAGAATATTGGAAGGGAATATGGACCCTGGAGCATGACTGCCTGGGTTCAAATTAGTCCTGCCTCTTAGTAACTCTGTGACCTTGAGCAAGCCATTCAACCTCTCTGTGCTTTATTTTCCTCATTTCTAAACTGGATCTAAAATAATATACTACCTCTAGGTATACCTCATATGTATAACCATAATGATGCTTACATAAATTATTATTTGTAAAGCACTTAAAACTACCCCGGCACAGAGTAAATACTACATATGTGTTTGGTGAAATTAAGGAAATGCAAAGGAACACTGCTTTTGAAGCAATGTTGTGGGATGGGATGCACCCACGCTAGCAGATTTTTTGTTCCCTAGGCTTGATATATGTATTTTGCATTTACACTGCCAAAAGAAAAAATGGTTCCAGGCTTCTCTGTTGCAATAAAATAAAATGCCTTTAAATTACAAAGGGCCAGATGGATCTTTACCATTAATAATGTAGATGGCGAAGTTGTAAAAGTGAGTTCAAAGATGGATGTTTCCTTGTGTGTGTTTTATTTTTCCAGAATCTCAGATGGTCCAAATGTCTCTCGTCAGAGAACCCTCTGTCTTTGTTTTGCTATAAACAGGTAGAGGAATGCGGAGGGTGAGGGGTCAAGAACTGCCCCAGTAGAGGATTGTTAGGGACACATGGAAAACTCCTGATTAGTTTTTAAAGCAAGTCTTTGTGAAATTAAAACCTTTGTCACTATATTTATTCAAGGAAAATGCCTTGCTTTTCTTTAGCAGTTACATCTGGTAATGGATTACCTATAAAAATGCCAAACAACTTCTGGGAAATTTAATGTGAAAAATGTTTTTGCCTTTCCAACCCTTACCTAGATAACCTTACTATTCTTTCTCCTAAGGAGCATTCTCCCTTTTTAAAAAAATTTTTCATTTTAAAAATATATTTATTCTTATTTATTCTATTACAGTTGTCCCAAATTTCCCCCCTTTGTCCTCATCCTCCCATTCCATCGCCCACTCCCACAGCCAATCCCCACAGTGTTGTCCATGTCCCTGGGTCATTCATACATGTTCTTTGACTAATCCCTTCCCCTTTTTTTCCCACTATTTGCTCCCTCCCCCCTTTCCTCTGGCAGTTGTCAGACTGTTCCCTCTTTCCACGTCTCTAGTTTTCTTTTGCCTGTTGGTTTATTTTGTTCATTAGATTCCCCTTATAAGTGAGATCATACGGTATTTGTCTTTCACCATCTGGCTTATTTCACTTAGCATAATAGTCTCTAGTTCTATCCATACTGTTGCAAAGATAGGAATTTTTCCTTTTCCTGCTGTGTAGTATTCCATTGTGTAAATGTACCACAGTTTTTTAATCCACTCATGTACTGGTGGACACTTAGGCTGTTTCCAACACTTGGCTATTATAAATTATGCTGCTGTGAACATTGGGGCGCATACGTTCTTTTGAATTGGTGTTTCAGGATTCTCAGGGTATATTCCAGCAATGGAATTGCTGGGTCAAAAGGCAGTTCCATTTTTAGTTTTTTGAGGAAATTCCATACTGTTTTCCACAGTGGCTGCACCAGTCTGCATTCCCACCAATAGTGCACTAGGGTTCCCTTTTCTCTACACCCTCACCAGCACTTGTTGTTTGTTGATTTATTAACAATGGCCATTCTGACAGGCGTGAGCTAATATTTCATTGTGATTTTAATTTGCATCTCTGTCATGGCTAGTGATGTTAAGCATTTTTTCATTCTCCCTTTCTTATCAAGGGTGCCTTGCTTCTTGTTTTTCTGAATGATTCACTTTGGAATTTTCCTTCAGATCAGCACAGCAAAACAAAAGGAAGCTATTCCCACCTATACCCAGAACCTCCCCAGGTACCCTTACAGGGGTGTCCAACCTGTGGCCTGGGATGACTATGAATGCAGCCCAACACAAAATTGTAAATTTACTTAAAACCCTTTTCTCTTTTTTTTTTTTTTTTGGTTCATCGGTTTTCCTTAGTGTTCATGTATTTCATGTGTGGCCCAAGACAACTCTTCTTCTAGTGTGGCCCAGAGATGCCAAAAGGTTGGACACCCCTGCTTAAAAGATGTGCGTGTAAGTTGGGGAGGCTGTTCCGTCATTATACTGAATGCTATTTATGGGATCTTGTGCCCTAGGGCAGGGACCCTGTGGTCAGTGTTTATTCCATTTGGTTGAGCTTATGTGAGATGTTTTGATTCAACATTCATGGGCTTCAATATATGAGGTCTGTCCAGAAAAAGCCCAGCTCTTGTTACTATAACAAGAATGGTTTGCACAACATTAATGTAACCTGGCAGCCAAGGAGAGTGGACTGGAATGTGTGTATATGAACAATGATGACTTCACTGTACTGGTCAGTGGGGGCGGTCAACTCTGTTGAGTGAGCATGTGTACTCTGTGGCTGTCACATTCAAAACGGCTGAGGGAATAGCAATGAATCTACATCACATTTTGTATTAAGCTTGAACATTCCTCCATGGAAACTATTTGGATGATTCAGAAAGCCACAGCTATAGGCAACTGGTGATTGGCAGCTTCATCACAACAACGTGCCCACTCATGCATCACATCTGGTGCAGGGTTTTTCGGTGAAACATCAAATCACCCAGGTGACTCAGCCCCGCTACAGCCCAGATTTGGCACCCTGCAACTTCTGGCTTTCCCCAAAACTAAAATCACCTTTGAAATATTAGGAAGAGATTTCAGACTGTCAAAGAGATGCAAGAGATTTCAGACTGTCAAAGAGATGCAAGAAAATACAATGGGGCAGCTGATAGCAAATGGGAGGACTGTATGAGGTCCCAAGGTGCCTACTCTGAAGGGGACAGAGACATTCTTGTCCTATGTGCGGTGTTTATTGTATCTTGTATCTTGTATTTCTTCAATAAGTGTCTCTATTTTTCATAATACATGGCTAGATACCTTCTGGACAGACCTCATATGTATTTACACAAAACATGCTGCATTTTATTTCTACTTGCTACTACCCCTTTTCATTGACTTGTTTGGAGGGACCCACGCCACTGTGGGGCACTGGTGTTGCTTAGCCTCCACTCTCGGCTCGCTATGTCTGGCCATAAAGCTACATTTAGCCAGACTTCCCGTTCTTCCATCTGGAACTGAGGAAGGAAGGATCAGAGATGCTACCCAAGCAGCAATAGGAGCTGTCCTCCTGCTTCCTGCCCATACCACCCGATACTCCAGCCGAACATCCCCACCAGCTGGGAAAATGTGACCTATTCCAGAAATGGGCAGATTGTGTTTTCGTAGTTCTTTTAGAGGTCATACCCTGGCTTTCTTTCTGTCCTCTGATTCTTTATTTTGTATTCTTGACTTATAAAGAGATCTCCATGTATTGAGGATTCAAAATTTGATTTTTCTAATTGTGTTGAGCTTTATTGACTATTGATGTGGCTCTTTATTATAAAGTGAATTTTCTTAATATGTTCATAACACACTGATGGTTACATATTTAAAGTATACAGCACCTAATCACTCAGATCGTCACGAAATATTCATTTCTTATTCTGTAATTATTCTGCTCCTTACCTTTCCCATCACATTAATGGCATACTTCATTTTAATTATATTAACAATTTTTCAACTCCAGCAAAGTGGAGATCTCTGTAATCAAGATTTCTCAGGGTTTGTACATTTTATTTTAGAAAGCTATGCATGCCTCCGAAGCAATTCTTCACTGAAAACACTGGGCAAATGGGGACATATGAGCCCAGCCCTGGCTTTTATGCCTGATTAGCCGCTTGACATTTCTCAATTGCAGTTTTCTTATTTTGTAAGCAGATTTCTAAGATTCCATAATGTATAAAAGAGTATATAAGATCTAGATGTGGTATTTTTATACGGTTGTCTGTTTACTTGGAGATTTGGCTGTATATGTGGCTATGACAATAGCATTTCTGTTGAAAGTGCTTTATAGAGGAGTGAAGAAAAACTCAAAATACAACTAGTTCCAGGTTTCAACAAAGCAATTCAGTTTCTGCGTTCTTTGGCTGTCAGTGAGCAATTTGTGGTTTCTGAGGGAAATTATGTAAATTGGGGTGGTTTTGCATCAATTTACTTAACACCAGGCAAATGCAGATGTTTTATGTTCCTCTGGAGATTTTGAAAAGATATAAAACCGACACCTAGAGTTCGACTTTGCTTTATTAGCTTTAAACCTCATTTTCTCCTGCCTCTTCCTGTAGTTAATAAAGGTTACAACTGTACAATTGCCTTGTAAAGTGAAATGTTTGGATTCTTATCACCATTAGATAAATTTATAGGTTAGTCCAAAACAGGGACTGAGAAATAGTAATCCATTCTGAAGCTACTTTGGAATTATCAAACAATTTCAATTGGGTGATCTATACCACTGGCTAGTGATTGTGGATTACTGGAAAGAATGATGAGCACATTGTTGAGAATGAAAAGCAGAGAATTTTGATTTAGAAAATTAAACATTTAAATTTTATGTTTCATTTCTTACTTGTATCTTGGCTCAGAAACTCATCCTCATCAATGGAACATGATTTATTAATTTTTGCTCCCTACACTGGCCTCTGAGTTCCTGCCCTTCGTCACAAATTCATGTAGATTACACCTTTGAATATTTAGATTTTGAACATCTTCTTTAACATAATCAAGAATAAATAAGAAATGTTGGAATCAGCTTTGAAGGCCATACACAGTGATCCCCATCAAAGACCTTTTTCTCTAATGAATTGCTTTCCATTTGTAGTCAACGACTATGGCAACTTCCATGGAACATGAATCAGTATTTTATAGATGGAGCTTTTTTCACTCCTCTACAATCACATGCACTCCAGGGGTAACTGGGAGTCTCAGCTTGGGTTGTGCTGCCCAGAGCTGTGTTTAAGACTGCCAGGAGGTCCTGGGGCCACCTTGATGTAGCTGAGCTGGCTTCACTGTCTTAGTGTTGATCAGCTTCCTCCTTTAATTTTGGGGTCAGAATGCAGAAACTGCTCTTTTTTTTCTTTGAGGTGGGAACAAAAGCAAGGCGGTAGACAATCATAACTGTTTTGAGTACTAAACCTTAATCTCCACATCCTTAGGAAATTTCATTTTGTTTTTAGTTCAATTTCAGTAATTTTCTCCCAGTTTATTAAAATATAATTGACATACAGCACCATATAAGTTTAAGGTATACAACATAATGATTTGACTTACATGTATTATGAAATGATTACCACAGTAAGCTAGCATCTATCATCTCATATGGTAGATACAAAAGAAAAAAATTTTCTTGTGATGACAACTCTTAGGATCTGGTCTCTAAACAACTTTCATAATATAGCATACAGCAGCGTTATATATAGTTATCATATTGTACATCCCACCCCTACTACTTCTTTATCTTATAACTAGAAGTTTGTACCTTTTGACCACCTTCCTCCAGTTCCTCCTCTCCTACCTGACCCCTCTGGTAAGGAAGTGAAATTTTTGGTTAAGATTATTTAATTGCCACTTTCTGCGAGGTTATTTAAGAACATCATGTACTTTGGGTAACTTCAAGTGGTCTTGGAATGCAAATTCCAAACGTAAATCAGTGTTGAAGAAGTTTGACCTTTTTAAACAGGTAGTTTTGGAGCATGTGTAGTCTTGAAAGTTAAGTCTCACAAAAATTACTTTGTTCCTTCATTCTTTGCCTCCGTTAGAACTGACCTTTATATAATACTATTAAGACCTACTAATTTCCTAAGATTGCCTCATAAAGTTAATCCGGGCAGGTCTTAATCTCTATAGATTAGTAATTTTAGTACCTCCCAAGATGGGAGGTCAGGCCCAGTAAAGGGAAGCACTCTAGTTGCTCCAAATTCAGGTGCTAGATTTGCCCTCAAACGCCTGCCACATCTGGCCCCACAAACAGCCCTGGTTTTCTAATTGGAAACTTTCTGATATGCTTTGAAAAGTGTGCTTCCCCTTTTCTCCCATTATGGCAAGTACAATGGACATTTCTGTATGGTGCTTTTTATCTGTAGGATTCATGATATATGCATTTTTCCTATTTTTAATTCTGTTTTTCTATAACAATTTATAATCTGAATTACTTTGTATTAGTTTCAGGTATACAGCATGGTGGTTAGACAATCACATACTTTACAGAGTGGCCCCTTGACTCTCTTGGCATCACACATAGTGGTGATGGTGAGTGATTCCATTCAGCATCTTCAGTGAGTAATGGAAGAGACTCACTGCAGGACTGGACCATCATCATGGGGGAGATGAAAGGGGGGGAGAGAAGGGTTCTGATGGCCTAGTTCCCATTACCACCCCCCCCACCACCACATGCAGGTACTTTTGCCCCTTTCCCACCAATTTTGTGCAGGTTTTAAAATTTTTCATCAATCTTTTAAAATATTTATTTTGTAAGAGAAAATACATTTATATCCTTAAATACTCCTCCTCAAAGCAATCAGTATTATCAATTTTTTGTGTATCTTTTAGAAATATTTTACATACTTATGGGCAAATTCCTGTATATCTTGTCCCCCACTGCTTCTATACAAATGAAAGTATACTGTATATACACCATTCTGTGCCTTGCTTATTTTTTTCTAACAGTACATCTTAAAAGCCTTTCTTTGTCACCAGCACATGAAGAGCCTGCTCACTTTTTTATGGATTCATAGTAGCCCATTGTATGGCTATACCATAATTGTTTAATCAGTTTCTTATTGATGGACAGTTATGTTGACAGTTATCTTTTACTAATACAAAAAATTCTAAAGTAAACAACTTAGAACATACATCTAAAAAATGTTGTTTTGCATGTGTTCTAGTGTTTCTGCAAGATCACTTTTTCTATGTGGGCAAATGCATGCACTTGTAACTTTAACCAATTGGCCAGTGGTTTCTTACCTGGGAATAAGGAGACAATGAGAAAGACTGGATTGCAATGCTGACATAAGGCTCTGGCAACCCTGTATCTAGAATCTAATCTGCTGCTTAATTCAAGGACGCTCTAGTCCCTACTCTTTCCTTCAAACCTCTCTGACAAGTTAGCAAAGCACCGTTTACCCCCATTTTCCACCTGTTTCCTCTTGGACCAGAGGCATCTGGCTGACATTGGGAGGATGGGGAGAGGTTTGTCCAATTGCCAGGATTTCTACCTGGCTTCTTACATATCAGTTTTGCATTTTTTATGGATGGGAGTTTATCTTATTTTTAAGAAAGACTCACAAATGTCTTTAATGAGTTGCTTAGTTCATTGATGTCTTATTCTCTTTATAGGCCAGCCGTAATTTTTATGCCTATGTAAATTGTGTTTGCTTTTTTACTAGACCTATGGATCTATTAGGGAGGATTATATAGAATTTTGTTATGTGAATAAAGTTTTGGGGGGATACCTGTTAGGATAAAATGATTTTCAGGAAATAGTATTTTTGTACTAAAATACTTCTAAAAAGTGATTTTAGACTTGACCAGTGTGGCTCAGTTGTTTGAGTGGCATCCTGCAGTCAAAGGGTTGCTGGTTCGGTTCCCAGGTCAGGGCACATGCCTGGATTGTGTGTTCAGTCCCTGGGCAGTTTGTGTTGGAGAGCGGGCCAATCCATGTTTCTCTCCCTCTTTTTCTCCCTCCCTTCCCCTCTCTCTAAAAAATAAATAAATAAAATATTCAAAATATGATTTTAAAAAATGACTTCAAAACTGTAGGATCATACTTTTCCCCATTAGTTATCCTAATTCTTACCCCAATTACCTATTTACATTGTCTAATTAAAAGAAAATAAGAAATGCATGCATAAGTTAAAAAAAGACTCAGGTTAAGAGAGAGAGAAGGCAGTGAAGGTAAGTCTTTCTGACTTCCCCATTTTTCTGACACCTACTTCCAGTCCTGAGGAATTGTTACCTATTGATCTTTACAGAGATTTCTAGGCATTTTCAAAATTTTCTTTGTTCATAAAATAATAGCACAAATAAGAACTGTTCTGTAACTTCCTTTTTTATATAATATTACATTTTGAAGACCAGTCCTAACCAGTTCATGTAAATCTAATTCACTCTCTGCAGTGGCTGCTCAGTATACCATAATTAATGTTAAAATCCCCTATTTATGCACATTCAGGTGGTTTTCAGTATTTTGTTTTTATGAAATATGCTGCCATGAATTCCTCTGCAGATTCATCCTCATTGTTATATACATTTAGATGTCAGAGTATTCTAGAGACACCCTATTTTTATGTAAGTACAGTAATTAAAGAGCTCTCATTTTATTTTTTATAATTTTTATATAAAATATGCAACTTAAGGGAGATGAAATCATGAATAATATTACAAAGTGGAAACCCTCTGTTCAGTCGCTTTCTACTTTTGGTTTCTTAGAAGATATCTTAAAAGATAAACAGAACTGATTTCTTTGTTTGAATTTGTTTGTGCCCTACCTTGTGTGGGGAAGGATGTGGTGTATCTTCCAAGAAAGCATGCAATAAAATAGGGAAATAGAATTAACAAGGTCTAGCGGGTGGAAAAAAAGGACAGGATAAAAGGTAAGATGTTGGGAAGACAGTTTTAAAATACAGATATATATATGCCATAGGATCCTGAATATGTTTTGTAAGTTGACTGTTCACTTCCGGTAGACAAAGAAATCACGGAAGTGTTACTGCTCATATAATTCATGTTGTTTGTAGGGATAAAGTAAACCATTTATTTGGGGAAATTATGGCTTTTCCCACATATAGTTCTGAAAGACTTTCATGTGGTCCTTCACAGAGTGGGAGTGAGTGACGGAGTGGGAAGGGCCACAGCAATATATCCACCATGAAACCAGTGTTGGTTTTGTAAAGTTGTTTCGTAGAAGATCCTCCAGCCTTAGGTGAGGCCCTTGCTCTAGGAGTACAGTTCGTGGAAGGCTGTTCTGCATGCAGTTTAAGAGGCATTATCTATGCACTTAGCCTTCTGATGCCTCAGATGGATCCAGCCCAGAACATTTAGCTGTGACAGGTGAACTGTTTTAGATCTTTATGGAGAATTCTAGGTTAGATAAGACAGTTTCAAGTTACGATCTCTGAACTCCTGAAGCTTGCTGTATTATTAATTAAAGGCCATTCCATACATTTTTGCTTTTTAGTCCATGTATTTTGAAGATCGTTCCCCCTCAGTCAATCGATGGAGTTGGGATGTAGAGGCATTGTGAATGGAGTGCAGATAGGTGTGTCCTAGGATCCAGTATGAGGTTCTGCAAAGAAATCAGTGGAAAAAAATTTTTTATATCAATTTCATATGATGTATTTATTTTTGTATTCATTGGGTATCTATATATTTGCTCATCACCATTTTGCTGTGTTCCTATTTCCATGGAAATTGTGGCTCGGCGTAAGAGGTGAGGCACACATGTTGCTTTCACGCATCATTTATCCTATGAATGCTGTTACATGGAATAGGGCCCGGTGAACCCAGGAGGAACAAAATCTTGACCTGTGCTCATTTCGCCAAAGCTCCTGATTGTTACAGGCATGCAGAGGAGCCAATGTGACCCTTAGTTGTTATCCTAATCCTCCTGGGTCTTATGGAGGGCTGCTCTAAATAAACCACTTAGGCATGAACAGGTCCAAGGCAGAGCCTGTGGTAAGTACTCATCATGTCCCCATCCAGACCCAAACTTAACTTCTCCTCACTGTGCTGTGTGGAAGGGCTGATTCCCATCCATCCCTGAAGCCCCCGGGACCCTGGAACCTGAAACCCTGATGCACACATGCCCTGAGAGATCAGCACCAGCCAAGAATCTAACCTGTCCAAGAGTTTTCACCCTTTACCTACCTGGAGGGGAAATGAGGATTGTACATTGGCAGGACCAAGGTCTTTCACGTCTTCACGGGAGCAAATAAATGATCAGTTCTCAAAGATGTAGCGAAGATAATTTGGCCTGAAGAAATTTCAAAGTGATATTAATCACTGGTTACAGCCACAGGAAAATACTGAGAACAAAGGCCTAATATGATTGAGAGTGCATCTCTGGGTATCTACCAGGGTAAATAAGTTGCACAATGTACACCTATTTACTAAAAAATTTGTGTATTACAAGACACAGCGTTTCATTAAGTAATATTAAATATAAAGAAATTTTCCATTTTAGCGCACTAAAGTTTTAAGTTTTCTGATTTCATCACTTAATTACTACTAGTGCATAATTAAAAAGAGAATTACGGTCATAATAGAATTCTTAATGAAATTCCTAATAAAGCAAGCACACAGGAGTACATAAAAGCTATAGATATGATAAAGTATTGCCGTGTATTAATATGTGTAGTAAAACAGTGGCAGATATCTGTATGTCCATTCCACATTCTGTCTTAGAGTCTCTTGAGAATTTTAGTTTTAACTTAGTCTGATGAAACACAAGTCAGCTTCTATTCTTAACTCTCGTGGAAGGAAAAGTGAATAATAAAAATGGTTTCTTTGCTTTAGAATATGGCAGTAGATTTTGGGAAGAAACAGGCTTTTCCTAGTTATCTTTCATTAGAAGCCCTCGTTTCCTGCCGTATATTAACTAAAGGCTGGAGACAGCCTTGGTAAGTGCTAGATACCAGGGGGGAGCCAGCTGGAGATTAAGGATTTGCCTTTAGATGATTTGCATGTGGTTAATCTGGAGTCAACTAAATTTTAAAGCTGAACACCGTATTTGGTCAATATCACTTTAACTATTCTTTCAGAGCAGTGATTTTTCAACTGGTGTGCTGCAACAGTTTTTAAAACATGCAGTATCTGATGTTTAGTCAGAGGCACTGACCTCTTTTCCCTTAGATTTTCAAATTAAAAAAAATGGTAACAGCCAACACAACAACGGTCATCTTGTGTGAATAAATCAAAACTATACCTACTTTTTTGACAGATCAGCAGAAAATGTATTTTTGGTGTGCTTCCGAATTTTAGTAATTAGTTTATGTGTGCCATGAGATGAAAATAATTGAAAATCATTGCTGTAGATTAATGACACAAATTCTTCAAAATTGACATTGTTTTCCTATTGTAACATCGGATCATAAGGTTAGGTTGCCTTTTGTAGATATCATTTATTCTGGAATTTTAGGAAATATGTCATCACAGTTTAAATTTGTGCTAATATGCACAAAGGAAGAAACAATTAGGAATTTCTGGACTTAGGCTTACTTTGTCTAACAACAAACAATGTTGTTTTTCAAAATCTTTAGTCTTGTTTTCATAAATCAGAGTTCTACAAATCATTTTCTGCGAAAGATCCCTAAATAGTCAAAGGTGTATCTTGCTAAATTTATGAAAAACTTCATGGATAGACTTTTCTAGTATAAGTAAGCTTCCTGTCATCCTAAGTATAGTTTTGAAGCTCAGTACCTCCTGCTTTACTTCAGTGTTAAGATTTTGTAGGTATTTGGTAATTATCTGCTCTGCCATATGCTTGCATTTCAACAAATAACCAAATAATAGAAAAACACAAATTGCAACTCATGCTTAGTTGCATTTTTTAAATGTATGTGGGTGTTTAGAGTTGGTTTTATATTATGTACACCCACTGTGGTAATAGTTTCTACTGGGTAAAGGTTCAGGGTCCTTTGTCCCTTGGATTAAATTTTAAAATTGTTGATTAATTAAAAGATTCATTGTGGCTTGGTGTCTATATGTGCCAAGAATTAAGACATTTTCATGTATCATTTTATTTCCTAAATAAGGCATAATTGTTTTTGAAACAAATTGAGGGAAGAAAATATAAATTTATGAAGAAATAATTTGTAGATTTGCTAAATGTTCTGTTCTTTAATCTTATGTTAAAGTCTGATGAATTCTACAGCTTTAATACTTATTGTACAAAGTAGTGGATTAGAAATTGGGATCCAAATTCCAACTCAAAATGCTGTTTGTGGGATCTATTGCCCTGTATGTTGGTGTTATAAATGTACAGAGCTGAATAGTTGTCTATGAGTCATGTATGCCAAGCTAACATTAACTTATTTGACAATGAGAGGTAGATGTAGAGCTATCAGGTCAGACCTTCCCTTGCCGTGCATGTACCTGACATCTGTCACCTGGAAGGAGGTGCATTGTTATGTTATGCTCTGTGCTTAAGAGGCAGTGAGACTCCTGTCTTGAGTCATGTGGTAACTGTATCAGTTATCTTAGCCTGAAGCATTTTATTATTTCCTTTTCAAAGTTGTGATTGGCCTGACATTGGGACATTTTTATACTCCTTTACAGTAAATTAAACTATACACTAATTGATAGGCATACATTTGGATCATAAGTAGTCTCAGTTCCTTAAGGTTTCTTATCCCTTATTTTCTTTAACACAGTGCCAAGCCCAGGATTGATTCCAAATCTGTAAACCTGTGTTGAACAGGCAAGGTGTGATCCCTGAATAATTAGTTTCTCGGGTTAATATTAGTCCCAGTTTCATGAAATCATCAGAGTGCTTATTATTTTTCACTGTGCCTAATGTCACGGAGAACCCTCAGTAAAGTGCACGTGTCACTGAGAAGCCTCAGATGAGTGTAAGCAGCAGTTCCCAGGCAAGTGGCAGGAGAGGGGTCCAGGTTTGCGAACTGTAGCTGAGTGGGCTCATAGTAGGGTTGCGTGTATTTACTCCCATGGCTGCTTTACACGGGCTATGGAGAGAGCCGGCTATTAGGAGAAAATGGGACAGAATCTTCTGTGTTAGGTGCTATTAATGAGTGCTATTTCAGTGTTTCTCACAGTTTAAACCACATAAAATATATGAAGGGCATTTATTTTTGGCAGCTTTTCACAAAAATCATGGTGATGGTTGCCTATGAACATTTCCTTATGTATCAATAGAGAATAGACCCCAGAAACTTCCTGGAAATAATCTATTCCAGGTTTAACTTTGCTTTGATTTAAAATACAGTTTTGTATAGTTTTAAAGTGCAAGTGCTAAAATATGGGACATTGGTTAAAACTTCATACTAAAAGTCTTATTAATGGATATACACATTGATAGCATAAAGTTTACTAAATCTGTAGGTGTCAAGGCTGATTTATGTTAAGTAGGAGAAATGTGACCCAAGTTTAAGATATTATAAAATGAAAATAAACTATACAGAACTGTTTGCCTGCTTGGTACTAATATAGCTAGTTAGAAAATAATGATGTTTGCTATTCTTTATTGAGTTGCTTTATCTTTGTTTAAAATCATTTAATGTATTTTTCTTGATAAATTAGATTATTCAAAATTGGCAATTAAAGAGTATTAAAGAAACGGTATCCTTTTATATTTTTACCTTCTCATATATAATCATTGTTATAAATAGTTTTCTTTAACATGTGATCTAGAATCTAATTTTTAGCTTATGTTTTGATTTATTTTCAGCTTTTTGCTTAGATCGTATCTGATATATTTCATTACTCTCTTTTAAGAAATGTATCAACATCAAGGTATGGTGAATTCTTTTGAAGTTAACAACAATAGTAAAAAGAAAAACACAACTTTCTTATAAACCTCACCAACATGAAAAAAAATCTGCAACAAGTAAATGTAAAGTGTGCCTTTAAAAATACAGAGCAATCATTCTAGATTGATAATTAAATTGCTACTTTATTTGAATAAAGTGAACCTAGAATTTTTTCTTCTGGTTATTACCCAAAAGAAGGCTCCATGCACCTAATTTTAAATTATACAAATAAATACACAAATTGAAAGTTAAAGTGACTATTTTATGTTTTAAAGAGGGAAGATGTTAATCCAAAAGAGAAGCAATAAAATCACCTTTTCCCCTACCTCTGGGATCTCTAGGCTGCCCGGACCCTGACCATTGTTAGTTGTGTTTCAAGTTTCTTCCATTTACTTTCATTAAACTGGGTTATTTATGTATCTTCAATTGAAATGGCTGAGCTTTCAGGGTAATTTTTGTTGCTATTGACAACCAAAGCAGCCATGCAAGAAGAAAATGCTGTGGAAGGAAAGGGAAAAAAAACCCAAACCTTATTATTTCCCCAAAGTTGAAGAGAAAAGGGAGCATACAGTATGTAAGAAACAGGTAAGTAAAGATATATCAGTTTAAAAGCTATCCACACTGGTTACTAATTGATCGAAAGTTTTAATTTTTTTTCAGATATTTTGTTCAACATTCATTTAAATAAAAGGATACTGTCTCTTGGAACCAAAAATTAATATTCTGAAAATGAAAAATTGGATTAGAAGGTACAGTGTTTCAGAACTTCTGAAATATTTTAATTTAGAATTTGGACTATGAAAGAATAGCACAACTCAATTATTGGTTAATATTTTTGTTACAAAATGTTTTCTAATGACAAAATGGTGACTAAAATATTACTATTTTAAACATGTCCTAGATTTTTTTTTTTTGTTTCAGAAAAACACTGAAAGTTGAATATGTGTAAGTCTCCGGGAATGTAACAAGTTGATAAATACCCAAGTCCCGCCTCCTTACAGAGAAAAGATCTGGAATTTCTTTTTTTGGACATTTGTTTTGCAGCTTTCTACGTCTTAAGGCAGAGAATAGCCAGGATAAGGTGCCAGCTCAAAGGTTAGATGAATATATTTCTTGAAATAATTTTGGCTAATATGTACTTGAAAGGCATAACTTCTAAATAATAACCACACAATTAATAAAATTTAACCTTAGTTGTTTTTTGAATTGCTTTTTGGGGGGAAAATGATATTCCTTAGAGATATTTTTCTGCTCATAATTATACTAAGTTAATTTTTATTTCAGTTATTACGTTAAACTTTTTCCTTTCAGTTTGTAATTTTTTTCTCTTCTTTTATGAATCTAATAAATTGACCTCCATTCTAACCTAAAGGACAGTTTATATTTTTAATACTTAAAGAAGCAAATAAAAAATAAAAATACCAAAGTTCACCAAGTGAAATTACTAACACCAGCCTATCATTAACCTGAGGGAATTGTATTCATATTAATTCTTCATGGAAAAATTCAGGTAAGAATTATTTTTATTGTATGAAAGATATAAGACGTTATAATAGCACCTGGAGTATTCATGCTATTCTTTTGTTACATAAAGTGTGCCTTGTTTAAAGTATTTCTGAAAGTGAAAAATGTCACTTAGCAAGTCACCCTAATGCCACTTCAGTGGGAAACTTTGGTGAAGTATGTGAAATTCTATTTAATGAAATTCGTGCCAAGAAGACAACGTACTTTACCTGGTAGATGAAAGAGAGGACTTTAATAACAACATTTGGGAACAGAAATTGATAATTGATAGTGCTAAAAATAAAAGTTAAGGAATTTCTTCAGGGAGACTTAAAAAAATTGAAGCATATGTGTCTTATAAGTACAACAGTTACAGAATTAACCAGCAGAGCTGTGGCTGAGTTAGGGAGGCAGTACCATGGGGAGTAGAATGTGGGCTGTGTCACCAACAGACCTGGGTACAAGACTTATTCCTGTCACCAACCATGAGATACTAGGTATTTTATTTAACTTTCCTGAACCACAGTTTCCTGTTCTTTAAACCCCCTTCGCAAGATTGTTGCTGCCTCTGCTTCCCTCCTGCAGAACAGTACTTGATAAATGTTTGCTATTATCACTGCGTGGTCAGTATAGAGAATACAAATGAACTCTGAACAGTGTTTACTAGGGTCCTTCACAGTATCCATAGTACAGCACATCTTTAAATAGATTTTGTTTACCCTGCCCATCTTTTGAAAATAATTGGAAGTAAAAAATTTCTCAACTTATTCCTTTCTAAAATGTAAACTTTCATTGGATAGCTGTCTGTGCTTTTGAACCATTCCTTTTCCACTTCTCTAATATCCATTTGCAGACCTCAGAGTGGAGTGCAGTTTTGGTTACCTAACCAAAGGAAAAGGAGCTGAAGGAACTAGGATTGAATTGCAGAATTACATTTAGAGTTAACTATGAATTATTTGACACATGCCTATTTGAAAAAAACTAAAGCTGCATTTAGAGTTACTCTGATTTATTTGACAAACTTAAGAGCTTACTAGAGACAAGGAGTTAAGGTAGGTGCTGGGAAAGATACAAAGATTAGTAAAACGTGGACTTTTGTCTGCAAGGAACTGATTTGGTATGATGGTTGGCTCATTCCTTCCAGTATTCTAAAATAGGAAATGGGGATAAGGAGTTGAGGTTGTTCAGAGGAAGAATCACTTTCAACTGAAGAGGATCAAGGAAGATTGTATACTCTTAGTGGTGTTCAGTTGATTTATTCATTCAACAGATACATCTTGAGTGCTGTTTACCTGCCTGATCCTGGGCCAGCCACTACAGACACCACATCAATAAGATGAAGCTGTGGGCATTCATGTCACTTATGGTCAGCGTTGAAGGCCCACAGATGATGACAATGCTGATGAGAGGTGTGTTTCGGTACAGGTGTGTTTCGAGATAGGATATTGCAAGAGCATATCTCAGGGGGGTGTCTCCCAGGCCAGGAGTGAAGGACTGGTGGCCCAGTTGAATCCTGAGGGATAAGTCAAGTGAAGAGCACCTTTGCAGGCAGAAAAATGGATTAAAACTTCAGAAGCCAGAGTGAGAGACACATTCCAGGAAATGTAAGACCTCTAATCCAGCACTGCAGCATGTGTTTGCAGGGGTCTGATGAGAAATGCTGTGGGAGAAGTAGGGATGGGTTGACCTAAGGAAGGCCTTTCATGTCATCTTAAGTAGCCTAGCCTTTATCCCAGAGTTGTAGAGTAAGCAGGGACATTACATAATCAAATTTATGTTTCAGAGGTTATAAGATGGGGCTAATGGGTCAGATGTGGCATATAGGTGGATTCGTTTTCACTCACAGAGTGTTTTAACATCTTTTGAAATAGTTGCCAGGGTAGATATCAGGCTTTATGACAAATTAGTAGCTCTACATTGCAGCAAGGAGTTGGGCTGGAGTCGCTTAGCAGATGCCCCATTGGGAATGAGCACATACTTCATTTTACTGTGCGGCTTGGGTTTTCAGAGCAAATGCCTGGGACCTGTAGGCCTTTGAGGTCCTGGGGTCCATTTCTGAATGTTTTCTTGAGTGGTAATTTAGAGGAGAGCCATTTGAGACTCGGGGCTAGAGGTTATTACAGTAAACCTGGTGAGAAATTAGGTTTTATCTTAAGTAGTAGTGGTGGGAACAGAGAGAAGGAAAATAATTGAGAGATACTAAAGAGGAAGGATGGAGAGGCATGTCTCAGGGCAGGGGTGGCTCTGTGGACTTCAGAGACCAAGAGACCTGGCTGCTACCATGAACTGCGTTTTTGAGAAACTTACCTAACCGTTTTGAACAATAGCTTCTTTTTTGGCAAAATGTTAGATAAGAGGTCTGTCTCCTGGGGCACTTTTTTTTTCTTTTTTTTTTTTGAGGATCAAATGAGAAAATACTTACAAAGCATTTAGTTCAGTAACTGGCTCCTCTCATTTCACATTCAGTTGAGAACAAAGTTGTGGTGATGATGGTTGTGAGGAGTGAGGAAGGTGGAATCAAGGATGATGTCCAAGTTTCCAGTGTGTTACTGAATGAGCTAAAGAACATAGAAGAGAGTGCAGATGCTGACTTCAGGGTTGGACATGGTATGTTTGAAGTGCCTGCAACTGTGAAGTCGAGGGGTTGATGATGGTTGGGTTCAGTGCCAAAGTGAATGATTGTTAGGAAAGAATGACCACACTGTTTTGTTTTGTTTTGTTTTTTTGAAGCTTGTATTCTCTCTTAACTGAACATACTGAAAATCAGCCGTGACCCAAGTCACACCTGAAATGCCACCTTCTCCTCTCTGCCTTTCTTACTTCGGTAGTAGGAAGTCTCCTCTCCTTTCTTTGAATTTTAGTTATGACTCTTACCTGGAGCCTGTCTCATGCTGCTCTACAGTGTGGGTATTTGTGGATCTACCATTTGTTCTGCTAGACTGAGAGTTCCGTGAAGCTGGGGACGGTATCCTACACATCTTTTCTTCTTTTTTCTTGTGTACACTTTATGGGTTTATTTACTTATTTATTTATTTATTATTTATTTATTTATTTACTTATAGCTTTTCTTTTGCTTAACTTTATTTTTTCATTTACCTAAATAGATTTTTTATTGTTATTCAAAAATAGTTGTCTCCATTTCCCCCCCACCACTACCCCATGCCCCACCCATCCCCACCTCCCACCCTCGATCCTGCCCACCTTTGGTTTTGTACATGTGTCCTTTATACATGTTCCTTGATGACCCTTCCCCTTCTTTGCCCCATTATCCCCCTCCCTACTCCTCTCTGGTTACTGTCAGTTGGTTCTTTATTTCAGTGCCTAGTTCTATTTTACTTGCTTGTACGGTTTGTTGATTAGGTTCCACTCATAGGTGAGATCATTTGGTATTTGTCTTTCACTGCCTGGCTTATTTCACTTAGCACAATACATCTTTATGTCCAGTACAATAGCTTCTGCAATGCCCAGTTCAGTTCAGTATATTTTTGAAGGTGGAAGGACAACGCACATGCTTCTTCATAAGAGGAATAAAAAAGATGAAGATGCAATCTTAATAAGCAGATTGTGCTTTTCAGAAAAGATCATTTATTGGGAAAATGAATATAATGAGTTTGTCTGACTATCTTATAGCCTTATTACACATCATATATCTTAATCTTGATTAAGATTCTACAAAAAAAATCAATTTACATGCTGGAAACACATGAAATATAATCTGATTGTGTCATCTATTGCTTATAATCCATTGGTTGTTCACAGTTATGGTTCTATTCCTGATTCTCTGAGTATGAAGCTGTCCAGGCTGACAACTACCTTATCTTTGAAGGACTGTTGTTTGCTACATGGACCCAGTCACAGGGGACTGCCATTGTATTCCCAGATGCTCTACTGCTTCATCCTCTTCTGCTCATTCTGAATAAAAGGTCCTTCACCCATCCACATGGCGAGTTTTTGCTGACCCTTTAAGATTCAGCTCATATTTCCATTGGCGAGCCTTTCTTGACATTTTCCCTACTCCCTCCTCTCTGCAGAGAAATTCCTTCTTCTGTATTCTTTAAACACCTTGTACACCTGCCATATCTGACTTTGTCAAGAGTCTGTATGCTATTTCAGGGCAGGCACT